>JBBPBX010011562.1:0-28314 GCA_038048925.1 Garcialebias charrua | reverse complement strand
AGTGGTCCATGAGAAAAGTTGTTAGTAGTTCTGACATCGATGGACTCTAAATACGGTAATCTGCTGAAACTAGAGCAGTGGTCTCAGTGGTTTGTTCTGAACTCTTCTTCCTGAATTCGAGCTGGAAAAGAGTCTCAGTTAAGATTAATTACTGGATTATTTCTAAAAAGTGCTAACACTGCCAGGAAATCTGATTAAACCACAGCTGAGCGCTCCTGATGAAGCAAATTTTAAGTACCGTATTGTCTGGTGTATAGATCGCATTGTCCAATTATCATTAATAGATTGGAAAAAATCCCTAGATAGGTCGCACTGGTGTATAGGTCGCACCTACGTTTAGCTCTGCTGCAAATGTCTGCCACAGGAGCGCACAGCAAGGCTTTTAAGAAGATTAACACTTAAAAACAATTATTTGTTTGATAAAAATTATAGCAAATATGTGTCTGAGCTGAACTTTTCCTTAATAAATGAACGTAATTGTGAAATGAGCTGGATTTTAAAATTTGTTTCGCCGAAAGTGATAACAAGCCATATATAGGTCGCACCGGTGTATAGGTCGCAGGCCTTGGAAAAAAAACATAAAAAGGTGTGACCTAGACATCGGAAAATACGGTAGTAGAATTGCAAAATGCAAAAAATAAAACACTTTTGGAAGACATTCTTATTTTTTATTTATTTTTTTATTTAAAAAAAACATTTTTTTTTTTTTTTTGAGGAAATGAAACAATGGGCAAAGGTGGCACATGTTTTATGTTCTAGCTTTGTAAATTTTATCTAAAAAATTAAATTAAACAACCAGAATATATATTTTTTTAAGTTTTAGAGAAAGTTTATTTTTAAAATATTCTATAAAAAGTTGACTTCAAGTTCTCCGTGTTCTTTAAAAAAATAAAAAATAAAGCTGTAACTGGTTGATAGGACCCCACCCCTCGTCTCCCAACACGAGAGAGTTCAGATAAAAAGCATCAAAAAGCTCTTCAAGGACATTAAATATATTTATTTTAAACTCTTTTCAGGACTGCATGTATGAACTTTGTCCTGTGAAATAAAAATAAAAAATTAAATGTTTATTAACTACAAAATGAATAAACCGCAAAAAAAGAGCTAAAAAGAGGAAGAATTGGCACTTATTCATGGAAACAGGTTGTTTTCTTAAAACAAATTAGCTTAATTTAAAATTAAAGTGATGCCAACGAGGACTCAAAAAAGCATAAAAAGTTCTGCTGAATTCCTCGAGCACGACAAAGATGTGATCGAAGAGTTCCTGTTCTCAATGATCGGACTATGAATCATCTTTAAAGGCTCGTTGTGTGGTTGCTGCATGCCATCTGTTGGTTTAATCCCTAAAACTGTTGTTGGTGTGAAATGGTAAATAAATAAAAACACTTGAAAATAGTAAATGTACTACCAATAAATACAAGAAAAGAGAAGTTGATTAACAATTGTGTTAACAACCAGTGTGTAAAATGCTGAAACTTCCATTTGGTTTAAGTTTGATGAAACGTAAAGAACGTGTCCACACCTGATTTGTCTGTCAGGTGATGGACCAGGGGAGACGGCAGTCCTCACCTCTACAATAAAACAGTCTTCTGTCCTCAGATACACGACTCAGGACTCTTTGTGTGTAAATAAACAAGGCCTTGAAGCGTTAACGCAAATATTTGAATCAATATTTTAAATATTGTCTCCAAAGCAGTGGCTACATCTGTTGGTGCTGTGGAGGGGTGATCTTTATATATTTGTGTTTTTAAATGTGAACACGTCTCCTAATGCTAGATTATTATGTTGATGTGTTGGGCTGATTTGAATAATTCATGGATCTTGACTGAAGGAAACAAAAAAGTATTGTACTGTTTTATATAAAATCTAATGTTCATGCCTTTAGATTCTGCTGAAGTTATTGCAAACATTAAAGATCTTGTTTGTCACTTCTGATTATACTTCTTTTGAGACAAACAGCTGTTTCTGTACGAGGCCTTTAACATGTGGAAATCCCTTTCTGCAGGTTTAAAACTAGTTGTTGTTTTTTAAATAGAATTATTAGGGATGCACAATATTATCGGCATGGTATCAGTATCGGCCGATATTAACGATAAAACTAAATATCGGACATCTCATCAAAATAACTCACAGATGTATAAACGGCAGTTTTTATACATACATTATATATAAACGGCACAGATTTTGTATGACAGCCCAGAGATGAGGATGCCTGCAGCTCCAGCACAACGTTGTGATGTGACGTGCACCTATCTGATCTGATCACGACTGAGAGGAAGGAGTGAAAATGTTGGCGTGTGGGTTTTTTAAAGTGTCAGAAACTGATAGTAGAACTGCTATTTGCAATGACTGCTCAGCGTCAGTAGCCTGGTTTAAACCAGACCCTTGTCCTTCACTTCGCTTTGGACTAGGGTCTGGCATTCCTCCCATAGAAAACGATTTCTCCGGCAGATTTTTGAATGGACCAATCAGAGAACAGAAGGCAGAGTTTTGTTAGTTTAGCCTGGCGAGGCCAGGCTATTCAGATAAATTGCTCAGAAACCACTCGGTGGATATTTTTTCTGCCACCAGTGTGTAATTATATGTCTCTAATTTACTGACTGTTGGCCTAGATTAAACATTTGAGATAAAATTCGATTTTTTATCATTTATTTTCGTAGCGCACCCGAGGCTGTTTGGAAAATGTCAAACCGAAACTAGTTAAATCCAGCAGATTTGACCATTTCGTGAATTGATTTAGGAACTGTTAAGCTCAGGAACACTTCTGATATAACGTCAGATAAGAAATATATTTTTTATCAGCTGAGAAATAATAGTTTTACCTTGTTTTTCATGAAAATTCCTTCGTGGCGGCAGCCATCTTGAATGACGACGTCAGTCGACGTCGTTCAAAACTCCGCCTTCTGCTCTCTGATTGGTCCGGTCAAAAATCGGCCGGAGAAATCGTTGTCTATGGGAGGAATCCCAGACTGTGCAGTGAAGGGAAATGAGAATTGAGCGGAGCTGTGCAGGAAGGCGAGGGCCAGGCTAAGCGTCAGTGATGCGAGGAGCAAAGACGAAGTCTTACAACACTTTGAACCTAATTAACCATCTTACGAATTACCATTCTGACCATTACGATGAGGTCATGGTGGCCGGAAAGGAAAGTGAGAGAGCTGTCAACCATGGAGAAACAAAACCTCACCAGCAGTCATCCAAAGACCATGCAGAATAATGTAGTGTTTTAATTCCACCACAGAGAAAGCTATCTAGTCTTTGTAAGTAGGTCTAGTGAAAATAGAAAAATTGATATTGGTATCAGTTTTCAGCCAAATAAGTTTTAACCTATTGGATATCGGCCAAAAATCCAATATTGTGCATCCCTAATAATTTTAGATTAAAAAATAATCGGTTTTATAGTCATGAACAATCACCTCCCTTTTGTTTTTGTCATTTTGATTTGTTTTAACTTGGTCTTTATTCATTCAGTTTTATCTGTGTTTTAAACATTGTATAATTTTAATGTTGCTAAAGAACCATAATTTCAAATCGGCTTCTAAATGATACAGTGTAGCGGTTGGTGTTTGTGAACTGTTCAGATTAATTTCAGGGTTTGATTGATTGATTTAAGGAAACCGGCTGAGAGATGTGCAGATCAGAACATTTAGTCTTCTGTTATCGTTTTGTAACAATTGTACTTTTTTTTTTCAGGCTCAGCTAACGGACGATACTGCTGCTCCAAGATTTTTGTCAACCACCGCTGCTTCACGGGCCCCTACCTCAACAAGGGACGGATCGCAGAGCTGCCGCAGGCTGTTGGACCCGGCAAATGCACGCTGGTCCTCAAAGAGGTGGGCTGAGCATGAAGGGGGTGGGGGTGGGGGGGTACACACAGGTTTAATCAAAGAGTCGCACACTTTCCACAGAGCAGGCAAGAGGGAGGAGGTGCACGGTGGAGGGCGAGACAGAGATGTCTTGTTAACCACCTGCAGTGCCTTCATTCTAATGTGAGCAGCTGTCAGTCAAATGTGTTTACATGTACACACCTCCACTGCTGCTCAGCAAAACAGACGCTTAATTTCTCCAGAGACTGTTCCCGTACACACACACACACACACACACTTTGTGTTGCAGTTGTGTCTCTGCCTTTTGTTGTGCTTGGACTCCTCCTTCATCTTTGACTCTTCATTATTAATATTTGTATTGTTTTTGTCCTGTTGCTGCTTCCAGATGTTGAGCATGCTGATCAACGCTGCCTACAAGCCTGGGCGAGTCTTAAAGGAGCTGCAGGAGCTGGAGGATCCGAGCTGGGACTGCCACGAGGAGACCCTCAAAGCCAAGTTGGTGAACGTGTTTTCATCCAGTGTCACATGCTCCGCTCCTGTTTCTCATCATTTTGAATGTTAAAGTCGCAGGCGGCCACAGGCTTTCACACTTAATGGTAATAAATCGTCCAGCAGCAGGCCTCGCGAGTCCATATCGCCACAGTGCTCCACGTTTTTATACGCTGCTGCAGTGGTTTGTGTAAAGTCTGCATTCTTATTCACTGCTGGCTGCGCGCAGAATGTTTTCTCACCAGAAACTGGCCTCTTTTTTTCTTTTTTTCTGTCTGAATGGCAGTCAGAAGTGAGTCACCTGCAGCGGCCTGCAGAGCACACTGATCACATTCATGCAGGGATGTTTTGACAATGACCCAGAGGAGTTACTTTTAATTTTCTGAAGCATCCACTGCCCAGAGAGTTGATTTTCTTCTGACTGTGACAAGTTAAAGGCTGAACAACGTGCAGCTCACTTCATCAACCTGGCAACAAAAAATCCCTTTTATTCAGTTAAACAAGTTAACACAAAATAGTTTTCTTTACATGAAAACACCTGAACATGTCGGTATAAAACTTGTACTGATTTGTCCTAATTACCTTTAGAATTTTCTTTTTTTTACTAAGCAGTAGTTATAAAGTGTTTTAATGTTTAAAATGTCATTAAGCAAAGTCAAAGTTTCTTTGTTATTCGCACCACTTGTGGTACACGTGGTGGAACGAAACGGTTTACACAGGGTCCCATTTACATCCAACAAACGTATAAAATGAAAAGAAAAACAGTAATAAGATCTAAGATATGAAGTAAGAAATACACTAAACACTAGTAGTACAATAACAATACGCTGAACAACAGCATGAACATGAGTCTGTGTGAGCAGATGAGTACGAATGAATGAATGAATGAACGAACGAACGAACGAACGAATGAATGAATGAATGAACGAATGAATGAATGAATGAATGACAAACACAGGAGATAACTGCGGCATCATTTCACCAACTTTTCCCTTTGTTGTGTCTGTTTATGTGCTTTTGGTTGGGTTTGTTTCATATGCAGGACATTAAGGGCTTTTATTTTTTTTTATTTCTTTTTCAAAAAACTAATCCTGATTTTTTAAATTTTCATTTAAAAGAAACAAAAGAAACAAAACAACTTCATCAAAAAGAAAAAACATTGAATGACAAGGGTGCAGAAAGAAGAAAAAAAGAAAAATAATAATAATAAAAATTCTTATAATAATAATAATTATTATTATTATTATGATTATTATTATTATTATTATTATTATTATTATTATTATTATTATTATAAACTAATCCTGATTTGACTTCAGTTTTGTTTCTGCTGCTGATTTTCTCTGTTCAAGTTGGTCTAATTTGTGTTCAAATTTTATGTGTTGAACTTGAGTTTTGGAAGATTTACTGACGCTTATTGTGAGTTTAATTGTTTGTTCACCTTTTAGTATTGTTTAAGTTTTCACATTTCAAGCAAAAATAATTATTCCTGCAGTCGATTCCCCAAAGACAGCTCAACAGATTTACTGTAAAGTTGCATTTAAACTAAAGGTTTATTCTGCTGGAATAACACGAATAACGTAGAAACAAAACAAAACAAAACAAAGCCAATATATTTAATTAAATTAAAATTAAAATGTCATTATTAAACAAAATAAAAAAGAATAACTTCTTTCATCAGCAATCCACAACAAAACCAAACAATTGTTTTCTGTTCCCAGATGGTTTTTGGGTCATGATTCTGCTTTTTGACTTCCAAAGATTTCAGGTTGGGTTCAGGTCTGGACTCTAAAATGAACTCGTTGTATTTTGACTGCTCAGTCCTCGTTGGAATGTCCGGTGCTCACCAAGGCCCAGAGTTTCTGCTGACATCTTGTCCTGCATTATCTCACTGTAGTCCCCTTTTCAAGGATTATTGGAGATCCAAGGATCAACACCAAGGTTTCACTGATAAATCTTCTATTCTGGTTCCAAAGAGCACGTCAGCAGACGGCTCGTCTTCATCAGTAACAGCCAGGAGGGTGCGCTTTACCAAGAAAGACGCGTAAAAGAAGGGAAGCTGACATTTTGTGAAACATGTGACAAAGTATTAAACTCTAAAACCCAAACATGTCAGGCTGTCTGCAAAAATATTATCCTTAGATAGAATCAGATCTGCCAATAAGATATTCTCTCAGTAAAACCTTTTATTAAAAATAAAAAATAAATCCTTCAAACCAGAAAACCAACTACTGAAGAAATTTAAATATGAAGTCAAAATTTGGCTCAAATATGTATAATTTAAGGTTAAACCTTTGTGTTGCATTACATAAAACAATGCTTTAAAATATGTTTCTCGTCATAAAAGCAGATAAAGTAGTCCCTCGCTATTTCGCTGTTCATTTTTCATTGACTCGCTCTATCGTGGATTTTCAAAATAAGATTAAATATGACACAATTGGCTGATTGATGGATGAGCTGCACGATCGGCATCAACATTTTAATTTAAAATAAATTATTTAAAATGGCACCTGCTGCACCTGTGTGCAGCTCACAAACTGAAGGAGAAGCTCCCTCCTGCAGCATGTCATGATCTCCGCTCTGCAGCGGAGAAGTGGGCGTGGCCAAGAGCGCTGGCAGATGGTAGAAAGAGTTCTTGACATTCTGTCTCTGTTAGAGCGTTTAGAGTTTAGAAACATTGTTTAGAATATTGCAAGAGTGTGGGAAGGGTTTAAAACACCTTAAAATATATATTTTTAAAGTATATACATACTAAAATAAACTTCTACTTACTACCGTACTTGTACTACTATTCCTAATTCACAGTTTTTCACTTATCGCGGGGCTTCATGGTACAGACTTCCCAAGATAAATAAGGGACTACTGTAACCTTTTTTTAAAGCAAAAATAGTTTATTGGTCTTCTTTTTTTTACCATGAGAATCAGCCAAAATGCTGAAAATGTATATTTTGTGTCATGTATAAATAAAATAAAGTAAATTTAGATGTTTTTGTGGTTGTTGCTACACAAAGAAAAACAATTGTGCTGTATTTTTTATTTATTTTTGTTAACTTTGTTTTTAAATAAATGTGTTTTCTCTATCAGGAAGTTCTAAGAGCTGGAAAAAATAAAGACTAGTAAAAAAAAAGTGCAAAAGCTTCAGCTGCAGCTTTAGTTTGTGTATTTTTACATCTCTTAAAAATCCAGTTGTTTTTGTTCGGATGTCAGCACAAAGACGAGGTTTTTGAGCACTGTTTGCAGGGTGTCCGCGGGGTCTTGAAAGTTATTAAAAGTTGATAAATCAATTTTGGGAAAATTAAGGGTCTTGAAAAGTATTAAAAAGTCTTGAAAGCGATTTGATGAGGTATTATTTTTTTTGCTGTTATTTTAGCTTTAAATAATTTGACAGCAAAAAGTATGTATGACTAATATTTGTTTTCCTCGCCGCGGAGGTTTCGGAAACTGCTTTGCACAAATTTAGAGTGTCAGGTTACAACAGCCTTTACGGCTAGGCCTATCTTGTGTGCATGCGCGGCTGCTTTATCTCCAAGTTGAGGCTGTGTGTTCGAGTAAGTTGCCGCGAGACCGTGAGAACAATGGGTAAATGCAAGTTTTCGGACTCCTGGTTGGAGATGCCTGATTTTCAAGAATGGCTGAGGCCTGTCGCTGAGAATAACCGCGAGGCTTATTGTACATTTTGTTAAAAAAAAGATGAGCGTAGCCTCGATGGGCATGAACGCTGAAGCTGAGTTAGAAGAGCTGAAAAAAAGAGAAAAGTTCTACAAGAGGTGTGTGATTCTCTGCAAAAAGATGCAGATCACTTGTCAGAGCAGGCAGAGGGAAAGTCAGGTTCTTTAAAGGACCAACTGATCACCAAGTCCAATGTCTTGAGAAGGAGACGTAAAGAAAAACTCAGTGAGCTGGTACAAACTTAAGAGTTGCTGGAATGCAAAGCAACTGCACTGAGGCACATGTAATAATTACTGTTTATTTCTTATTCGCCATTGTTCAACCAAGTTACTTTAAAATAGCTACGAGTCTTGTTGTAACCTAAGCTATATTTTCTTAAACCTAGTCGTGGTTCAGTTTCTTCTTTTGAACTTTTTTCTTTCCACTGTATCTCAGTTCTGTTGTAGGTTTTAAATTCACAGATTTAATTGAAAACAACAGCAGTTTTGTAAATCAAAGATTTGTTGCTTAATAAAACAAAGTGACGATACAGTCTTGAATTTATTTTGGAAGGTCTTTAAAAAGTCTTGAAAAGGTATTGAAATTAATTTCATTATTCCTGCATATACCCTGGTTTGACTTCTGCTAAAATGACTGCACGTTCACTCTTTGTGCGTTAACGGGTGAAAAACAGTCCAATCGTTTAGTTTTCTCCTTCATAAAGTCTTGTCCTGTCCTCCAGATACAAAGGGAAAACCTATCGCTCCACCATCAAGCTTGTTCGTCTCGCAGAGCAGATCCCAGATTTCTGCAGGAAGGTGTGTGTGAAGCTGCAGTGCTGCCCGAACCTCTTCAGCCCCGTCCTCGTTCCTGACAAGTGTCCCGAGAACTGCTCCGTCCAGACCAAAACCAAACACAGTGAGTTACCGTAATTACCCGACGCCACAGCTATGAAGAGGACTCGGAGCTGCAGCAGCGTGTGTAATTTCCTTTGAGTGGCCGGCTCGAGGTTTCTCACTGCGTTGTGTTGACGCTGGCCGTGTGTCCGCAGCTTATTACTACGGGAAGAAGAGGAAGCTGTCCAAACCGACGGGCGGGGAGGAGGCGGTGGAGGGAGACCTGGCCAAGCGGACGCGCCGCCGGAAGAAGAGGAAGGCCATCTTTGTGCAGAAGAAAAGACGCTCGTCAGCTGTCGACTACGCTCCTTCTCCGCAGGTTAGAGAGCACGTCTCTGATAACCGGTGTCCTGCTGCGCAGCGTAACAGGAGCTGAGTGTGTGAACAAATCCATCCTTAAAGAACCACAAAGATGGAAAAGCTTCACGTAAAACGGTTTGAACTCCTCCTTAGATAGTTTCATGCAGATTACATCAAGTATTTCAGGTCATTTGAATTATTATATTAATGTATATACAGGTAGTCCCCGACTTACGAGCGAGTTCCCTACTTATGAGTTGCTCGTAAACCGAAAATTCGTAATTCGGGACTACCTTTTTTTTTTTTTTATATATACCGCACGAGCACGTACATGTGCAGTAATGAACAGTTACAAAGCATTTCAACTATCCTAACACTTTAAAATACTTTAAAATATGAATAAAAAATATAAAAAATTAATTTCTTACTTTGAGCTGAGCTGTTTGCCTCCCTCCGCTGTGTTACGTCCGAGCTCCCAGGCTTCCTGTAGCACCATGCTGTCCAAACCCTTTACAGGAAGGACTGTTAGTATGCTATCTTCATACATTTGGAGCCAGAAAAATGTTTTAATAAGTTTTAATAACTTACCAAAAGCCGTCTGCCAGCGCCGCCATTAGCAGCACCTGTTAGCATGTAGCCCCACCGAGTCCGCTGCGCAGTTACGGGCAGTCCAGTTTAGCTGCAGCTTCAAAAAGGCTGTCGGCTTTGTTATTCCAAGTTAGCTGGGTGTCCCCCGATATCTTCTGCTTCCAGTCCGACATCGAGGCGAGCTCCAGGAACCTCTGATCGCACAAAGCCGGCTGTCTGCTGCAGCTCTGGTGCTGGGGTCCGGTTTAGCATGTTAGCCTTAGCTCATACCATGAGCTGCTGGTCTCGCGCGGTGCTGTGGGAGCGATCGGCGGAGCGATCGCGGCTGCTGCTCCAGTCCTGAGACATTCACAGAGTTCAGGGAGTGTTTCCAGTTAATTTATCCGTATGAGGCATCCTCTTATGGGAGAAACAGTCCTCCAAAAGCCGAGTGCCGAGTGCCGAGACTCTGGAACTAATGAATGTAAAATGGCGGAGGCGGTATTTCCGGTTCCTGGTTCCCGCAGGAAGTTGTTCAAAAAAGCACGAAATTATTAAAAAATAATAATAATGATACTTTACGTATTTATAAAGCCATTTAAAACATTCACAGCTGCAACAAAGTGCTGTACACATGAAATTAAGAACATTTAAACACAAAAAAAAATATATATATATATATTATTTATTTATTTTTTCATATTTTTATTAATTATGATAATCTCGTAAAGTCGGACGCTCGTAGGTCAGGGCGCTCGTAAGTCGGGGACCACCTGTATGCTGAATTAATTCCAGTTTCATGTATTAACTAATCCCAAATAGAATGTGAATCACCACAGCCAGACTTAGTGATTACCATCCATGATGAAACCAGCATGTACTTCTGTCAGGACTGTGGGAGACGACTCTCCACGTGTATTACTCCAGTTTTTAGATCAAAGTCTGGGAATGTTCTGTTCGCTAAGATCTACTCGCTGTGGCGGCCATCTTGTATAGCGTTAGCCCTAAAAGTTATTCAGTTGTAGATCAACTGATCACTTTCTGATTGTTTAATTTAAATCCATTCAGTGGCCCCTGAGATATTTTACTGATAAACACATGCATATAAATAATTACATTATCACCCGCAATAAAAATTCAATTTATTGGGAACAAATGAAGTACGGTAAGTAAACTTTATTTATATAGCACTTACCATAGATACAATCACAAAGTGCTGTACACAATTACAAAATAAATGCTTAAAATAGAACAAAAATAATAACAGCTGATTAATAAAAACAGCTGATAAAACCAAGAACAGCTAGCCTGGTTGAAACCATACCCTGTGCTTCACTTCGCTTCACACAAGGGTCTGGAATTTTCCCATTGAAAACCGTTTCTTGCTGGAGGCGTTGGCCTCTGATTAGGAACAAAACCATTGGATAATTTGAACAGGGAAACCATTCTGCTCCCTCCCCTCAGCCACCCCCCTCTGCTGAAGTTCAGCAGCTGAACTTGACTGACAACTGCTCCGCCCCCTCTGCAGCGTTTCTCTTGCTGCGCAAATTCTGTGTTTATATCATATGTTATAAAACGTTTTAATACAATAAAATCAAACCATGGATCGCTGGTCCAGCTCACCAAAACACCAGAAAATCTGATGGGACTCGCTCAGCAACTAAAACCCGAGTTTATTTCTCGTGACAACCTGAGGCATTTCCGTGTTCATTTTACAGCAACGAATTGAGCCTGCTGTCTCTCTCATTTTACTCAGCAGGAGGGTGGAGGAGAAGGAGCGATTACTTAACTTTTGGGGGAAAAAACCAAAAGAAAACTCCAGATAAGGGATTAAGAAGGGGAAATTAATAAATTTGTGTCACATATCTGCATCGCTTTGCATCTTTTGAATGAGAACATGCCGCTGCTCGCTGACTGAGCGCTGGCAGAGCCTTTTATAGGGCTCTGCGCGCTGGGACAGGTGGGGGCGTGGGTTAGGGTCCAAAACTCCGCCCCTTCTGTTCTCTGATTGGTCCGAACAAAAATCTACTGGACAAATCCTTGTGGGCGGGTAAAGTCCCAGACTGTGCAGTGAAGGGAAATGAGAATTGAGCGGAGCTGTGCAGGAAGGCGAGGGCCAGGCTAAAGAACAGCTAATAAAAACAGTAAATAAAACATTTAATTAAAAGCTTGTCTGAATAAAAGTGTTTTAAGCTGCGTTTTAAAATATTTAAAAATATATATTTTAATTCTGCCACTGACACCTTCAAAACAAGGTTAAAATCAGAAGTATAAACATTTCATTTTCCAGATTGTTGGGACTCAAAAGTAAATATCTGTATTTTTTGTTGGGGGAGGGGTGGGTTGTATTAAATATTTTATCTGTTCAGTATTTCCTTTCTCTTTCAGGAAGTTCTAAAAGACAAAAAAAACAGCCATAAAATGTTCAAAATGTTTATTTATTTGCTTTCTAACAAACGTTTTTGTTCTTATTGAAGTAAAAATTAACCTGCGAGACCAGTGACCACATTTTTTTGTTAAATACTAGAGTTTAAAAAAAATGTCTGCTTTAAAATGAAACGAAACGGTAAAGAAAACCTGTAAGTGGTGGCACTTGGTCTTATGTGTATTTTATCTTTTTAAAATGTTTACTTTTCAATAATAAAATCATTCATGTGAGCAGCATGAGTGCAGTAAATATATCTATAAAATATCTATTTTGGGTTATTTTTTAAACAATTATTTTCTGCCACACAAACTTCAAATTAACACTCGATAAGCCCCGTGTTGTTGTAAACTGATAAGCAAGTTTTTACTTAAGAAACAAACTGAATTAATAATCAGCTGTCAGAAATTCTCTTTTTTATTAAAAACAGCAATAAACCTTGACACTACTGCATTACCATACATACTTATAGTAAAGGTGTGTCTCAGTCTAACTTTTCCTTAATTTTACCACTTTACCGGTCAAATCAGCTGCATTTCAAATGGGTGGTATGGAGAAATGCAGCTGATTTGACGTTTGCTCCAGGAGTTGTAGAGCGAGATGAAGGTGGTTTAGTATGGCAAGCCAAGTGTCTCATTAATAACCACTTTTACCTATTAATGAGACACTTGTCTTGCCATATTAGTCGAGAACCCTCCAGTGGCTGAAAATGGTAGTTTAATATTTTCCATGTCAGAATGAATTAAATCATCAAATCTCAGCCAAAAATTTGTTTATAAATATAGAGGAAAAAAACATAAATACATCACTTCGCTGTATAAGCCACAGGCATGCTAATTTATGCGAAAAGGTGCGAGTTATACAGCAACAAATACGGTACATTTATTTAGTATTACATCATATTTTCCTGCCTTAATTTTATTTGTTTTACGTCCCCTCATGCGTGCATTTGTGCTGTTAAAATAGAACAGGCCTAATATTTAGTTATTCAATTAATGTATCAATTTACAATTTTGTTCAGTAAACCGATTCATACCCTAAAATATAAAAAAAAAAATCTGACATTGAATTATTCAATTGTGTGTATCATGACAATAAATCATGTCATCTGGACCAGTTTTTTTAAGTCCCCCATCCAGAGGACTTCCTCAGTCTGCCAACCAGCTCCGTCCCATAGGTATCCTTCACTGTTGTTTCAAGCCTGTTGCAATCTAAAAAAAATAGGATTTAAACACGTGCAAAACAATCAGTCATCATGTACAACAATCAAATGCCAGATGGCCAACTTGTTACTCACAGAAACAGCCCTAACACAATAGAAAAAAGAAAGGTTGGCAGGCTGTAGACTGAGGAAGTCCTCTGGATGGGGGACGAAACATTTCTCACCGAAAGAAACTGCTCTAGTTTAAAATTTAACTTTTTGTTGTTGTTATCTACCTGGATGATTGAGCTTACAACCTGTGTGTGTGTGTGTGTGTGTGTGTGTGTGTGTGTGTGTGTGTGTGTGCGTGCGTGCGTGCGTGCGTGCGTGCGTGCGTGCGTGCGTGCGTGCGTGCGTGCGTGCGTGCGTGCGTGCGTGCGTGTGTATATTATGGTTTATTGCAAATGAAGTGAAAATAATGTAGAAACAAACAGCAGCTACTTTTGACTCTTTACATGCTTTAATTTTATGTCAGAGTCATTTGATTTCAACGTTAACTTACTTTTAGATAAAATAAATTTTTCCCCTCAGACTTTTTAAAGACTTGTGTATAAATACATATCCTGTAAGATCAAAGGAAATGGGTTTCTAATGGGATAAATGTAATTAAAAATCTGATTTTAATGACTTTTGGTCACGGGTCAGAGTTGGAGGCTGAGGTGTTTGAAGACTGAAACAGCCGTCTTCTTTCAGGACAGCTATGAGGGAGAGGACGATGAAGAGCTGGCGCTGCAGTCGGGCAGCGAAGGCACCAGCTCGGAGCCTCGCAACGACCACGCAGACGTCTTGTCAGCGGAGGTGAGCAGCAGCAGCCGTCCTCGCCGAGCCGTGACGCTTCGCGGGGCCCTCAGCGCCAGGAACCTCCCGGGCGGCCAGGAGGATCCAGGGGGCCGCCGGCGGTCCACCCGGTCGCTGTCCGCCCTCAACCAGAACAACAAGCACCAGCCTCCGACAGGACAAGACGTGAAGGTGAGATTAAACACAAGAAAGGACAGGCTGACAATCAGATGATCATCATCCTAATCATCTGCTGATGAACGTTCAGGTGGAGGAAGACGACAGTCAGCTGGTTTTAGACAGAAACCCTCTGGAGTGGAGCGTAGACGAAGTCGTCCAGTTCATCAACGCCACGGACTGTGCGTCGCTGGCCAACATCTTCAGGGAACAGGTACACAGGTTTATTTTGTGGTCATGTTTCTAATCATAGTCAGAACTTAAGTTTAAAGATGATTTAATGAAGTCCACACTTTGTAATTAAATGCATCTTCAAAGGGGTCAGGACCCTTCAGTCAGAGTTTTAACTAAGATGCTGTCGTTGCAGGACATCGACGGCCAGGCCCTGCTGCTGCTGACTCTGCCCACAGTCCAGGAGTGCATGGACCTGAAGCTCGGACCGGCCATCAAGCTGTGCCACCACATCGAGCGTGTTAAGGTTGCCTTTTACAAACAGTACGCCAACTGAGTCGAGACTCGGTGAGAGAGCCCCCAGACTCCCACCCAGTCTGGACCAAAGCTGTAATCATGCACATCTGGGGGAGGGCAATGGATCAGCTGCCGCCTCCTCTCCTCATGGAAATATTTTTATTCCAAGTACTCTTTTTTTTATCTGTTATTAACAAGCACAACACGAGAAGAAATTTCCTACGGAATCTTGAAGGCAACATTTCTGGGAAACGTTCTGTCTGAAGATCTTTATGCAGAACCCAAAACAAAAACGTTTTAACTCCCTGCTGCCTGCTTCAGCAAACCAAACACGAGAAACCACCCGGGAGTTCTGCTGAAGAAGCTATTTAGAGAAGAAAGTGTTCGTTTCATTTAATTTGCCACAGAAGGACATCATAATTAATAACAACATAAAGGACTTTTATTTTTGTGTGTAATTGGTTCCTAAAAAGTATAATCAATGAGTATTTATCAGAACAAGAAGTAATATATTTGCAATATTTATTGCTATCCTTAGTTTTAAGGACCAATCTGTCAATTTAAAGCAGAGGTAAAAACAAATCTGTCATGATCTGAGTGTAAAGTCCTTTTTCCACTAAACAAAAACCAAATGTTTTGATTTCCACAGGGTTGAAAACAAGGCAGCACGTGGTGTTTGAAACAATAACACTTTCCTCTTTGTTACAGGCAGAAAAACAAAAAACAATCTATTTTCTGTCCATCTATGCAATTGTAGTGCAGATATTTTTGATAAGAAATTAAATTTCTATGGATTTTTATCTGGGTTTTGCCTTTTTTTTTCTCTCTCTACAGTGAGTCATCGTTTCCTGTTCTAAGGTTTTTAGCAGCTGGATGCAAAACATTTGTAAAGTTACACAGTCAAAAATTCATATCAATATTTAGGTTTATTTATTCTTTCATAAAATAAAAGTTTTATTTTTTCAAAGCCGTATTTTCACCATGTTACTTGTACATTTATAAATGTCATAGTTCCAAACTAAATTTTTAATTTCCAAGCTAAATATTTAGTTTACAAAGTAAATAAACTAAAATATTTAGTTAACAAGCAATTTTTTTTTTCATTTACTGTACCCTTTATTTATCCATGTAGTCTCATTGAGCCACGAGAACTCATTTTCAAGAGAGACCTGTTAGGGAGCAGATGGTGGGGGTTAAGGGCCTTGCTCAGGGGCCCACGAATGAGGGTGGAGGTAGGTGTGGGTGTTTCACCTTTTTCCACCCACATTTTTTTATGTCTGTACCGGGGCTTGAACCGGCGATCTTCCGATCACATGCCCACCATATAACGTCTAACCACTGTGCCACCACTCGCCAAATAATAATATTTATCTCCACACTAAACATTTAGTTTACAAATTTAATGTTTATGTCCAAACTAAATGTTTAATTTAAAAAGTAAATATTTAACTTGCTAGATAAATATTTAACTTGCAAGTTAAATATTTACATCCAACTTAAATACAGGGAGTCCCTGACTTACGAACGAGTTCCGGACCTAAGGACCGTTCGTAGGTCGATTTGCCGTAGGTCGGAACCGATAGCACGTGTCGTTCGTAAGTCCGGGTTTTTGTTCGTAAGTCGTAAATTGTATGCTAAATGTATGCTAACGCTGCGCCGCACACCCGTTTTTCAACATGTGACTCATAAACATGCACAGAACTGTGTTTACAAATGGTTAGCTAGCACACTTTCATCTAAAAACACATACCAGTGCTGTGTTTAATCTACAACTGCTGTATTAAATGTACAACTGTACTGTTCGTACGTCCGTTCGTAAGTCCGAGTTGCCGTATGTCGAGGGCGCCGTAAAGGCTGAAATACACCTGAGCGTCCTCAGGTACGCCACTCTACGCGCGCATTTTGTGCGCATGCATTTCGCTGATATAGCTTCAGAAACTATCAGCTTTCAAACGCTCGCGTTCTCGCTCCAGATCCTTGTTGTAATATGAGCAGCTGCGCGCGGAGGGGACTCAACTGAGCTCGCTGATTGGTCACTTGCTGACACGCCTACTGAAATGATTGACAGCTTTCAGTCAGCTCAGTGAAACCTCGAGAATGCATCATGAGCAGCTCGCTGAAGACCGCTGCGGTGTTCTGATGCGGTGTTTCTACTATATATGTTATAAAAAGTTATCTCAGAAATAAAAATAATAACAGGGAGCGCTTTTCCTGCAGCACACAGTCCACCAGGGAATATTTAAAACATTGCGCACCCAGGTAGGACCTGAATTCATTCATTTCAGTCATCGAGTGAACGGAGGAAGAAGCGGTTACTTGACTTTTAGCAAAAAAACAAAAGAAAAGGCCCAATCAGCGATAAAGAAGGGGAATTTATTTCATTTGTGTAACATACAAAACAGTCCGGCGCCGGGGAAGTTTATGGTCAGTAGGGATGGGAATTGTTAAGAAATTATCGATTCAATTCCTTATCAATTCTGTTATCAATTCTCATTGGGTTAGGCAAAAAAATATATAGTACACCATTTGTGTGCATGAAGTATTTAATGCTCTTTCACCAGAACAAAAATAGAACTTTTATGAAAAAATAATTCCTAATTAACATTATTAACCACAACTTGTAATTCACAAGTTTCAATTTTAAAATAGTGTAATAATCCATGCAATCTATCATCTTTCATTACAAAAAACAAAACTTACATACTGTAGTTATCATCTTCATCCTCTTCTGCCTCCCTCTGTGTCTCTCTCTCTGCGCCTCTCCCAGCTCTGCCAGCAGCACAAGTTTCAATTTTAAAATAAATAGTGTAATAATCCATGCAGTCTATCATCTTTCATTACAAAAAACAAAACTTACATAGTTATCATCTTCATCCTCTTCTGTCTCCCTCTTCATCTCTCAGCTCTGCCAGCTTCAGAAGAAATTCACCATTAAAAACACTGAGCAACAAATAAAGCTCACAACAGAAAGAGGCTACAATGAAACACACTGAACAAAAATATAAAACACTTTTGTTTTTGCTCCCATTTCTACGGTGGCATTTTTAGGTCTGTTGTGTGTTAATATCGTCATCCTGAAAGCTAAGTGTGCTAGCAACAGCCTCTGAGCCAGCCAGACTCCGGCAATCCTCGTCAGCTAAATGTTATTACAGGAGATGGAGATTATTTATACAACACAGTGGAAGCAGTAAAGCAAAAAAGTAACAAGTGACAGGAACTGGAGGAGTTTAACGTTACGTGCTGCAACATTTAAAACAGAGGAGGACGCTAGCTTGTTAGCTCCGCTTCCACCACCACCGAAGCAGCGTCACGAAGCAGCGTGTTAAAGACGGTACATTTGTGCAAACTCACCTCATACTGAGTGGTCAAATGCTTCTCTCTGCATGTTAGAAGTATTTCCGCCCTTTATTGTAATCGACGCTTTGCATGTGTTGCAAGTAGACCTGGTTTCGTCTTCGCTTTTTCCTTGACGGCATGTTGATACGGCGCATCGCGCATGTCTGTGATGTCATCACGTAAATGCGTCACCACGTCGAGTCAGTAGAACGAGTCAGAAGAACGACTCAGAGAACCGATAAACTGAATCGTTAAGACAAGCAGCCTACAATTCCAGAGAATTGAACTATAAAGAACCGGTTCTTTAAAAGAACCGGTTCTCGATTCCCATCCCTAATGGTCAGACACCGCGCACACGTATGCGGTCGTAAAAAAAAAGCTTTGCGCGTACGTGCCCTGAGGGGCTACGCGGGGCTACGCTTTTGCCTTGACGTACGTACGTGGCGTATAGGCGTATTGCTTGTACGCTCAGGTATATTTCAGGCTTAACTCGAGGACTCCCTGTATTTAGTTAGCAACTTAAATATTTGTTTTGGAAATTAAATGTTTAGTTTGGAAAATAAATATTTAGGTCCAAGCTAAATATTTAGTTAGCAAATTAAAAATTTTGTTTAGAAACTAAATGTTTAGCTTAGAAAATAAATGTTTAGCTTGGATATTAAATATTTATCTTAAACAGTAAATATTTAGTTTGGAAATCAAATGTTTAGTTTTGAAAATACATTTTTAGCTTGGAAACTAATGTTTAATTTACAAGCTAAATATTTTATTCACTAACTAAATATTTAACTTGCAAGTTAAATATTTAATTTTTAAATTAAAAATGTATCTGGAACATACACATTTAGTTTTAAACTAAATCTTTAGTGGGGAGCTACTGCAAATATTTAGCTTGCTAACTAAATGTTTAACTTGCAAGTTAAGTTTTTAGTTTGTAAACTAAATATTTAGCTTGTAAATTAAATATTTAGTTTGGAATTATGAAATTTTAAAATGTATGAATAACATGGGAAAAATATACCTTAAAACAATTTTTTTTCTCTTATGAATAGCTAAATAAACCAAAACATTGCTGTTAATTTTTGACTGTAACTTTACTAACAGCACTCTACACATGCCTGTTTTCAGAGTAGCATCATTCAGATGGGCCTCTCTGTCCCTCCGCTGCAGCTGAAGTCATTACAGTATTTAGCTTTCTCTCTCTTTCTGACACTTTCTATTGAGTCATTCTGAAAAAGCTGCTGCCTTTTTCTGTTGCCTGGCAACTTCATATCAAACGTCCGCTTTGCATGATTTCCCCACAGTTGTGTGTGAATACAAACTAAGTCCTGACAGCTGAGGAGTAAACAGACAATTGAGCTAAAGTGGAGCTCGGAGCGACGGTTTTCAACTCGTGGTTTCAATAGTTTCAGTTCGAGATGCGTCGATAGAAATGACAAGATCATTGTTTCCTGAACAACAGATCAAAGCTTTTTCTGAACAGACTTTAAAAAAGATCCTAAAGATTCAGACAGATGTTTTATTATTATTATTATTATTTTGCAGGCAAAGCTGCAGAGTGAAAAAACAACTTTTTAAAAGTAGAGCAGCATTTATAAAACAACAGAAACACTAATGGCACTTGAACACAATAAATCAGGAATTAAGGGCTAAACAGTCAAAACCAACACAACAAAAACAAGAAGCACAGAAACAATAAAAATAAAGAAATCACGAGAAATGTAAAAAAAAACACCAAACAAGATGGGAAAATAAGACATTTAAGGAAACAAAAGCAAAAACAAAATAGGAACAAGTAAGTAAAAAAATAAACAAAAAAAAGGGAAAATTATAATTTTAGAAAACATGTCACCATCAGAAAGACTTTGAAAACTCAAAAAACAACCAAAAATACTACACAACACAAAAATAAAATCAAAACACGCACTGACAGGAAACTCAACCAAACAGGCAACATGTTTCAGAAAATGACGAGCAAATAAACAAAATAAACAATCGCAACAAACCTAATAGAAAACAGAATCGATAACACTGCAGAAAACAAAAGAATAAACATTTCAGAATAAAATACCAGAAATGTTGACACGTATAGAAAAAAAAAAGGTTTTCCAACATATCAAAGGTTAAGAAAGTGCACTGGAACACCTGTGGTGGTTTTATCAAAGCATCTTTAGAATAAAATCATAATTTCTCTGTGAAGCTTAAAGTTGGTGCTCTTCAGTTCAATCCCCAGTGGAGTCTGCCATGCAGTCTGCTGATGATGTTATTTTAGTTGAGTGGAAACTGCATGGCTCCCCCTCCCACAGAACAAACCTACAGCTGAATGGAACAAACCCACCACCGCCTCCCACCCTTCATCACTGAGCAGCAACATAGAACAAATTGCATTTCCTGCAAAAATGCAGTGTGAATTCTTATTGCTGAAGAACTTGCTGTGAAACAGCTGAAATTAGCAACAATAAATAAATAAATGCTGAAATGTAGCCGAAACTGAAGAACAAGCCTAAGTTAGCAGAAGAAACAGAACAGAACAAACACATATTTACTGAATTAGGTTTAAATTAGCAGAAATAAGCACAAAAATAAAGAAATTAGCTAAAAAAAAGCTAAAATTAGCACACACAAAAAAAAAAAAGTTGAAAAATAAAAAGGGAGCTTAAACTACCAGAAAGAGGTGGAAGGAGCTGAAATGAGCTTTTTTTTTTTTTTAAGTGGGTGGGGGTTAGCCTGGCCCTCGCCTTCCTGCACAGCTCCGCTCAATTCTCATTTCCCTTCACTGCTCAGTCTGGGACTTCTCCCATAGACAACGATTTCTCCGGTAGATTTTTGACCGGACCAATCAGAGAACAGAAGGGGCGGAGTTTTTGGCCCCTAACCCACGCCCCCACCTGTCCCAGCGCAGCCAGCGAGCATCCGCATGTTCTCATTCAAAGCGATGCAAAGCGATGCAGGACTGTTTTATATGTGACACAAATGTATTAATTTCCCCTTCTTAATCCCTTATCTGGAGTTTTCTTTTGTTTTTTTGGCCAAAAGTCAAGTGATCGCTCCCTCCTCCCTCCTCCTCCTCTCTCTCCGCTGAGTGCAAAGAATAAGGAAGTGCCTCAGGTTGTCACGAGAGAAAAAAACTCGGGTTTTACGTTGTTGCCCGAGTCCCTGCATATTTTCTGGTCTTCTGGTGTGCTGGACCAGCGCTACATGGTTTTATTTTATATTTTTCAAACGTTTTATTAACATATAAACACAGAATATGCAGGCAGCGAGAGAAAATGCAGCAGGAGGCGGAGCTGAAGTCAAGTTCGGCAGAGCACAGAGGGGGAGGGAGCAGAATGCTTTCCCTGTTCAAAAATTTTCTAAGATCCAATGGTTTTGTTCCTCAGCAGAGGCCACGCCTCCAGCAAGAATCTGTTCTCTATGGAGAAAGTCCAGACCCTAGTACAAAGCGAAGTGAAGGACAAGGGTCTGGTTTTAACCAGGCTAGGTGGGGGTGGGAGAATGGCTTAAACTAGATGCAAAACGCTGAAAGGAGGAGAACAAAAACTGAAATTAGAAGAAATTACCTAGCCTGGCCCTCGCCTTCCTGCACAGCTCCGCTCAATTCTCATTTCCCTTCACTGCACAGTCTGGGACTTGTCCCATAGACAAGGATATCTCCGGTAGATTTTTGACCGGACCAATCAGAGAGCAGAAGGCGGAGTTTTGAACGACGTCGACTGACGTCGTCATTCAAAATGGCTGCCGCCACGAAGGAATTTTCAATAAAACAAGGTAAAAAACTATTATTTCTCTGCTGAGAAAAATATATTTCTTAGCTGACGTTATATCAGAAGTGTTCCTGAGCAATCAGAGAGCAGAAGGCGGAGTTTTGAACGATGTCGACTGACGTCGTCATTCAAAATGGCTGCCGCCACGAAGGAATTTTCATCAAAACAAGGTAAAAAACTATTATTTCTCTGCTGATAAAAAATATATTTCTTAGCTGACGTTATATCAGAAGTGTTCCTGAGCTTAACAGTTCCTAAATCAATTCACGAAATGGTCAAATCTGCTGGATTTAAATAGTTTCGGTTTGACATTTTCCAAACAGCCTCGGGTGCGCTACGAAAATAAATGATAAAAAATCGAATTTTATCTCAAATGTTTCATCCAGGCCAACAGTCAGTAAATTAGAGCCATATAATTACACACTGGTAGCAGAAAAAATATCCACCGAGTGGTTTCTGAGCTATTTATCTGATAGCCTGGACCTCGCCAGGCTAAACTAACAAAACTCCGCCTTCTGTTCTCTGATTGGTCCATTCAAAAATCTCCAGGAGAAATCATTTTCAATGGGAGGAATGCCAGACCCTAGTCCAAAGCGAAGTGAAGGACAAGGGTCTGGTTTCAACCAGGCTAGAAATTACCAGGAAAACCTTCAAAGTCTGAAAACAGCTAAAAATGCTAAAAAGCTAGCTGAAAATAGAACAAGCTTAAATTAGCAGAAGAAAGCAGAAAGAACACATGTTTGCTAGCCTGGTTAAAACCAGACCCTTGTCCTTCACTTCGCTTTGTACTAGGGTCTGGGACTTCTCCCATAGACAACGATTTCTCCGGTAGATTTTTGACCGGACCAATCAGAGAACAGAAGGCGGAGTTTTGTTAGTTTAGCCTGGCGAGGTCCAGGCTATCAGATAAATAGCTCAGAAACCACTCGGTGGATATTTTTTCTGCTACCAGTGTGTAATTATATGGCTCTAATTTACTGACTGTTGGCCTAGATGAAACATTTGAGATAAAATTCGATTTTTTATCATTTATTTTCGTAGCGCACCCGAGGCTGTTTGGAAAATGTCAAACCGAAACAACTTAAAGTGCGACTAAACCCAAAATTAACTTTTTTTAGCTGATAAACTCCCTAGAATGTGTTTAAAATGTTATCTAGCACTATGGCTGTGTTTATTCTCACATAATTGTGCATATCTGTGTAAATTGGCAATATTTGGCAATATTTGGTCTAAAAATGTGTTTACGGTAGTTCTATGGGTTGAACTGGTGGATTACACCTTAATTTTCTTATTTGTGCAAACGCTCATGTGTGACATGTCTGCTCATGTGTGATGTCACACAGGTGGTTCAAGCAGAGCCAATCCCCTGCAGAGATGAGAAGTGCATACCTTATATGGAAATGCTGCATTTCACTCCTGACAAGCGGTTTTATTTTTCTTTTCATTTTCATTTTTTTAGGCCTTTGGTTTTGGATGGAATGGGTGGAATGGATAAATACATCTACATGTTTATTCTTTGTTGTTGCTTGGTGTATGTTGTTGGCTAGAGGTTTAATTTGTTTTAGGTTGTTGCAGGTGGAGGCGTGAACAAAAGCACAACTCTACCTCCACCCCTCCTTGTCTCTCGACACGCCCATTTTCAGGGAGATTTTGGAAGGAGGAGTTACCGTCTCAACCTGGGTTTAGTTTCACTTTAAATCCAGCAGATTTGACCATTTCGTGAATTGATTTAGGAACTGTTAAGCTCAGGAACACTTCTGATATAACGTCAGCTAAGAAATATATTTTTTCTCAGCAAAGAAATAATAGTTTTTTACCTTGTTTTCATGAAAATTCCTTCGTGGCGGCAGCCATTTTAACTGACGACGTCAGTCGACGTCGTTCAAAACTCCGCCTTCTGTTCTCTGATTGGTCCGGTCAAAAATCTACCGGAGAAATCGTTGTCTATGGGAGAAGTCCCAGACCCTAGTACGAAGCGAAGTGAAGGACAAGGGTCTGGTTTTAACCAGGCTACATGTTTGCCCAATTAGGGTTAAAGAAGCAGAAATTAGCACAAAGCAGTGGATAATATCTGAAAAAAAGCTGAAATTAGCAACAAAAAAAACAGCTGAAAAGTAGCTTAAAAAAGCAGAAAAATACTTACTTTACTAGAAGGAAGTGGACAGAGCACAGTTTGCTGAACTAGGCTGGAAAAAGTAGAAAGGAGTGTAAAAAAAAGTGTAGAATTAGCCAAAAAGGCTAAAATTAGCATACAGCCGCTAATAGCAACTGAAATAGCAGAAAAAGCTGAAACTTGCATAAATAAGGTGAAAGGAACACAAGCTAAAATTAACAGAAAAAAGCTAGAAGCACAAAAAAGTAAAAATAATCCGAAAGGAGCAAAATAAATAAATAAAAAGAAAATAGCTGCAAAAATGTTAAAATTTGCAGTAGGAAGCTGAAAGAAGCTGAACCAGAACAAAATGTGAAAGGAGCAGTAAAAGGTTGTAAACACATCTAAATATTTGAAGGGTGTAAAATGAGCTCAATTCATTTTCTATGAGGGGGGAAAAGTGGGAGAAAAGGCTAAATATTTCAAAGAGCTAAAGTTGCACCAATACCAAAAGTCTTAACAGGATTGTCCAGAAAGAGCTGAACTGAAACCTCAGTAAAAATTCGGTCGGGGGTGGAAAAGGTGAGGAGGTGCAAGAAAGAGAGGAGGTGTGCATCAGGACAAGTGATGGGGAGGAAACGTGATGGAGCCGAGGTCCGGTGGTTGGAAAGTAAAGTGAGACGAAGAAGCAGGCACTGAACTGGACACCTAATGTTTGTCAGAAAGAGCATCAGCTGTCCTGCAGGCGGGACTGAGTATATTTATCACTCAGAGGACGATGTGGAGATAGAAAAATAAAAACAACTTGCAAAGTTTAGTCTACAAACACATTTATTCTTTCTTGCAGCCCCCTCAACAGGTCCTGTGTGTAAAACAGGTCTAAAAATGGCCTCCCAGATTAAGTTTCACTCTTTAGGAGCTTTGCATTTTAAACAGCACTCATTCACAAACACTTTCAAATATCCGAACAATGAATTCAGCTTCTTTCTCCAGTTGGTAACAATTTGTAAAAGTCTAAAACAGTTCTTTGAAAGTTTTATAATTTTACATCAAGAGCTGTCCTGGCAAAAAAAAAAAAATAGCTTCATAGTTCTCACCACTCTTGCGTCTGAAAACACTGACAACTTTCTGTAAAATATTTGTATAATAAGTGGTTTAACTAATGTTGTTGGTTACAGCCCTTTGAATTGTGAATGATGATGAACGCCAATCTGAAGCTTTTTTTTTTTTTTTTTACTAGTGCTGTTTTCAAACCAGGAAAATAAGCAGGAAATAATTTATCACCAGGTTTATTTCTACAAGTTTCTCTTTGGAAAAAAACTCAAAAACCAACGTAAAATAGTAAAGGTTCCAAAAAGTTCAAAAAAAAATTGCAAGACATGTAAAAATGTACTTTGTGTAGGACTTCTAGCAGTGGTGTGCCCTCAAGGCCTGCAGAGAAGGCCTTAAAATTATTTAAAATTAAAATTCTTATTTTTTTTATTATATTTTGTCCATGAATACGTATTGCATAATTCCAAATGGTCTGTCCACTTCCTTTCATTGCTACCCCCCTGGTTGTGCTGCATCCAGACGTATTTTCATATTCAAGCATTTAAAGGTTCAGTATGCAGTTTCTGTAGAACTGCAGCAGTTAGAAATATTTTCAACAGGCAAAGCATTCTGATCCCTCCCCCTCAGAGCCATATGTGGCTCTGCCCCCTTGTGGTCTGTTGAATTTCAAATTCAAGCTCTGTTTTTATTGGCTGATTCAAATTCAAGCTCTGTTTTTATTGGCTGGTTACAAACTCTGTTTTTATTGGCTGGAAAATGGCGGGTCACCTTTTCTTTTTAGAAATGCTTATTTACCACCTGGAGAAGCAAGGGGACAATATTTTTTTAATTTTTTTTCAGAGATTACCTGGCTAACATCAGTCTGTCAGGAGGTAGTGACAGAGTGAAGAAATATGTTCATAAAAAAAGCTACATACTGCAGCTTTAACCAATCAAATTTCAGCCACTATTTGTTGCCAGGGTCAAACAAATCTGCCTGGAGGCCTTCACATTCAGTTCTGCAAGCCCTGCAGCACTGTCGACCAAGCTGTTGCTTCAACCGATCAGATTTTGAGTTAATGTCTATGGGCGACACCAAAAGCCTTCCCTGCAACACTTACGTTTTCTGTACGCCGTACGTAACGTCAGCGTGTTCACACGCTTTGATTGGATAGTCAATGTGTGACGTCACGTCCGCGGAGCGGAAGCTAATGGCTAATGGCTAATAGGGCTGTCCACTAAAATAAGCTTTTTCGCTATTTTTTTTTTTAGAATCTAAGTAGGTTTTTAACAGTTTTGCAATGATCCGAACTTGCTGTGTTATTGGATGTAATGTCCGGTCACACGACCGGAAAGGTAAAAAGATAGAAAACGGACTTTCTGTTTACTGTTTGCTGCTGGAAACAACATGAAGCAGCTCATGTGTCGGACAGGAGATGAATGGCCTGGATATCAGCCGTGACACGTCCTGATACAACTTTCTGCATGTCCCAAGACACCTGCTAGTTTGTTCCAGACATTCTGGTGAGTGTCTAAATTCAAATTGATGAGTTTTGTTATATTATTTATAGATTATTATTGTTTGAATTGTTTGAATTGATTTTGTTTTAAGAAGGAGCAGATATGATAAGATTTTTTTCTTCTTCTGCTACCTTTCATTTTATATCTTGTTTTTTTTCCCTTTCATATGTCTGTAAATTGTCTTTGTTTTTTTTAAAAACTCACAATTTTAAAGGTTCAACTAACATTTATTTTATTTTTTTATTCATTTTATAATTTTATAATACATTAATGTGTCCTGTTCAGCATCTTTGCCATCTTTTTATTGTCTCACACAAAACTCTGTCTAATATCAGACAAGCTCATAACAGAAGCTGTGATCTCAAATTATTACCCGGGGAAGTTGTGTTTGTTGACAGACAGAGGCTTAAAGACAGTGTAATAACAGATAATCAGGATTTTTGGTGAGTAAAATGTTGCTATATTCCTAAATAATATTGCAGTTTTATCAGGTTATTTTTATGCTTTTTTTATGTGTGTCGCAGCTGTACCTGCAGTAGATGTTTATAGTAGTATGTTTATAGCCATACAATAGTTATTGAGGCTTGGATTGATTCAGACGGAGCACTAGGCCTAGGTGTGAAATGCACGGCCCGCCACTGACTTCTAGTATGGTTTAGCGTTGCTTTTCCCTCAGCTCACATCTTCAACTCGCTTCACACATTTCATCTCCGTAAAATATTGATTATATAATGCATATGGTGGCACCTACTGTTTAGGAGGAGAACTGCAGTTTGAGTTGCTGATTGGCTTTTTAAAAGGAGTTCCCAGGCCAGAGAGGATACACATGTGCACCTTCTACAGGGGAGCCATAGAAAGTGTCCTGACCAGCTGCATCACGGTGTGGTTTGGTGCATGTACTGCATCATGCCGCAAGAGCCTCCAGCGCATCGTGAAAGCAGCTGAGAAGATCGTCGGCACCTCCTTGCCCTCACTGCAGGACTTACACAGCAAACGCCTCACTCGGAAAGCCCACTGCATGGCAGGTGATCCCACACACCCACTACACAGCTGCTTCAGACTGCTGCCATCAGGGAGGAGACTGAGGAGTCTCCAGGCTCGAACCAGCAGACTGAGAGACAGCTCTGTTCATCAGGCAGTCAGGATGCTAAACACTCTGCCTGCTCTGCCTCCCCTCCCATTTGAACTGCCTTAACACAAAAAACTTTCTCACACATTACCACTCAACACAAAGTTTTTAACACTGGACTCTGTGTCATCAAACGGGTTATTCACTAAACTCTCGGTCATGTGCTCATTCAGTTTGCACTACTTCTCATATTTGCACTAATGTTTGTATTACATTACTGCCTATAGTCATACTACTGTTTACATTCACTGTTTACATTTATTAATACGGTTTACATTTATTACTACTGCTTTACATTTATTACTACTGTTTACATTTACACTACTTTTATCTACACTACTGCTGATACATATACAGTATTCTCTGACTAGCCTTATCTAAGGATGCCAAATGTGCCTTATGTGCCTTACTTCATATGCCACTTTGCCTCTATACCAACATCAACTACCTCATACATATACTGTGTACATTAACTTATATGCTGCTGTGCCACTCTTTGCAAATGTCAATGCTAGAACCTTCAGTTTATTTTATAGATATACTTTTTATACTTTTTATACTACTATGCAAAAACTCAGGACAGTATTACACTTTTATTATTTCATTTTATGCTTATGTTCATTGGGTGTTTGGTGTTTCAGTGTTGGTGTAAATTTTCATACTTTTAT
>JBBPBX010011561.1:14199-46574 GCA_038048925.1 Garcialebias charrua | reverse complement strand
GAGCATCAACAAGTTGTGGAGGCTGCAGAAGATGAGCATCAACAAGTTGTGGAGGCTGCAGAAGATGAGCATCAACAAGTGGTGGAGGCTGCAGAAGATGAGCATCAACAAGTGGTGGAGGCTGCAGAAGATGAGCATCAACAAGTGGTGGAGGCTGCAGAAGATGAGCATCAACAAGTGGTGGAGGCTGCAGAAGATGAGCATCAACAAGTGGTGGAGGCTGCAGAAGATGAGCATCAACAAGTGGTGGAGGCTGCAGAAGATGAGCATCAACAAGTGGTGGAGGCTGCAGAAGATGAGCATCAACAAGTGGTGGAGGCTGCAGAAGATGAGCATCAACAAGTGGTGGAGGCTGCAGAAGATGAGCATCAACAAGTGGTGGAGGCTGCAGAAGATGAGCATCAACAAGTGGTGGAGGCTGCAGAAGATGACATCAACAGGTGGTGGAGGCTGCAGAAGATGATCTTCAACAGGTGGTGGAGGCTGCAGAAGATGATCATCAACCAATGGTGGAGGCAGTAGGAGTGGAGCATGAGCAAGTTGTGGAGTCTGCGGTGGAAACCCCATGAGAGGACATCACTGTTGCTGCAGATTCGGAGGAGGAAGATGAACCAGCAGCAAAAAGGCGACAAACAGAATGTCACTTGTGCAAGCAAAGAAGATCAGAAATTAATTGTCTCTTACAGGAAAACAGGGAGCTCAGGTCAGAGCTGAATAAAAAACAGCTAGATAAAGAATTTCTTAAGAATGACACAAAAAAAAGTCAGGTACTATACAGGAGTTCATTGCTTTGCAATATTGTTGTCATTGTTTGAAACTGTTAGGTCTTTTCTGCCCACATCAAAAAAAAATCACAATTTCAAATGGTTCTGCTCACATTAATGCGTCTTAGACTTGATCTACCTGTTCAACATCTCTGCCATCTTTTTAATGTGTCACATAAAACTTTGTCTAAGACCTTCACTGCTACTGTAGCACACCTTGTGGAAAGAGTTATTGGTTGTATGAGAAACAAATACAAAATGTTACACAGAACTATACCCATTAGGTTGCTGCTTACATCTGAGGGTGAAGAGGTGATGCTTCTTGACAAGATTGTGTATGTGTGCTGCAGTTTGGTGAACATGTGCCCTATAGTATAGTTGTAAAACCTTCGGCTAATGAAACCTGCACATGTTAATATGACACAATGTTGTTACTGATATATGGAAAATATAGATTAGAGAAAAAAGATACTGCTTTCTTTTTAAATATTTGTACAGCTCCTAGAACTGTTTGGTGTTAAATGTTGATTGTAAAAAAGATCGAAATTGTGATTGTGTCACTCATTATTTTGTGTTGAATAACGCAGTTTTTTTTTTTTTTTTTCAAATTTCATAAAAATTCAACTGGTAAAGATTCATGAACCATTTGATCCAGCACTAACATGTAAACATGATGAAATTAATCACATTTGTAGTAAACATTTGATCTATTAACATATGTCATTAACAGGGATTAACCTGTCCAAATAAAAGTTGAATGAATGAATTTCAGGTAAGAAATAAACATAAAATGAAACAGATCCATTTTGAAGTAAACATTTGATGTAATTAAACATTTCTAGTAACAATGTGATGAACATTGTGTGAGTTAATACATTTTATAGAAAAATTGCTACACAAAAATGTGCAAATATAAGTCAACAGCATGATTTACATAATTATGTCTCCCTTGAGGATGGAGTACAAGCTCTGAGAAATATCTTTAGGAAGCTTCATGCTTTCTGCAGATGTCCAGCCATGTCTGTCTGGGTCCACACAAGGTCACAGTGGTTTGATTGTGCACCTGTGCATAGTGTACACATGATGCTTCTTCAGGTGAACTTCATCTCCTGCCTCCACAGTTATCTGGATGCTGCATGTCTTATATTTGTGAGGGAACTTTCTCCAGGCAGCAGCGATCACACTGAGTCCATCAGGAGATGCTCCAAGTTCAGGAGTTGGATTTTGTACTGCTAGCTGTATTTTTAATGCATCACCCTCATGACTCAGAGAGCAGAACCTGTGAACACACAATTAAAATGGTGAATGAAAAGACAGAAACATGTATCTATAATATATATGCATCTTAATACATATTATATACTGTGTATATAAAGTAATCTAATCAATATTTGAAGTCTACATGTTATTAGACAAGCTCAAGTCATTAAAAATAAGGTAATTTGCAAATTGGAGCTTTGTAAATCAGTTAAAAAACACACTTTAAAAATCAAGTGTTCACAATTTTTAACACTCATAGCATACAGAAGGTTGATTGATTCTAAAATAAATGTATATTGTTTATGCTTATGTTTATTAAATTTGTTCATTTTTACAAAAGAAACAATACAAGACAATCCCATAAATGATAATGTACAAAATATAAAAAAATGAAAGGTAGCAGAAAGAAGAATAAATCTTATTATATCTGCCCCTTTTTTCCAACAATCAGATTAAACAATAATAATCTTCAACCAACAGTACAAAATGACTAACTCTTTCTAATTTTCTAACTAATACAATACACATTACGCTATTTCATTTTTTTTAACACATTCGTTTTGATCATTTTCTTAAATGTAAACATTGACTTGGCATTTTTAACTACATTCTCCAAGCCATTCCATAATCTAATTCCCTGGATTGAGGTAGAACGTCCCTTCAAACTAGTTCTGAATTGTGGTTTTACAAACATCTCTGTCCCCTTAAGATTATAACAACTTTGTCTTTTAACAAAATGCATTTGGATATTTAAAGGTAATGCATTATTTTGAGCCCTATACATAACTGATAAAATATTATAGTCTACCAAATCATGGAACTTCAATAACTTCAGTTGATAAAATAATGTACTTGATGGATGACGGTAATGTTTTCTAGTGATAATTCTTACAGCTCTTTTCTGTTAATTATTATTTAATTATTATTAATTATAATTTAAGTAAAATTAAGGAGCCAAGAACAACGTACCTTGAACATATTTACAATCTGGGGGCTTTAAAAATGTCCAAATCATCTACCCAGCTGTTCATAGATTGGACCAGCTCTCCCAGTGAATTGTAATTATAAAAATTATTTGTGGTGTAAACACTGACACAGACCTGGGGCCTCATGTATCAAAAACCTGCGTGGATTTCCTACTGAAAAGTGACGTACGGTGAAATCCAGAAAAGTGTCTACGCACAAAAAGATCCAGATTTATCAAACTGTGCGTACACCTGAATCCACGCACATTCCTTTTGTACATCACAATTGACGTGGAACTGAGCGCACGTGAGACACCTCCCCTGACACGCCTTCATTTACATATGTTAAACAGATGCAAATTACTTCCTGCATGTGTGAAGGACATGTTTGTTTGATCCCTGCGCGATCAGAAATGATTTCTAGATTCGGGAATATAATGAATTTAATATAATATGAGTGAGGACAAACATCCTAAGTAAGAATAGTAATAAAATGTGTTCATCATGCAAAGAACGAGTGATTGTGTGTCGGTATGCGCACCCTGCTGTGGTGCGCGAACCGGCTCATTCATTCATTCTGTGTGGAAATATTAACTTTGCGCACGAGTTTATTACCATAATTACTGTAAACACAGAGGAACTTACTTGGATGTTTGCTAGAACATAGATCTTTGTTTATGTAGATGATGTGAAGAAACGAGTCTGTGCGTCTTGGTGGAGACATTTCATGACATCACGTGATGTTGGCGTCTCCAGACGCTGCTCCCTCCGCAGCCCTGTGCGCAGTCTGTCTGTGAAGCTTTTACTCTCCTACAAGTTATATAAGGTGTACTTTCACGTGTCATTTTGGGGGAATCTACAATAAACGCAGATAATGAAACACCTCCAGCTGCCGTGTCGACACCGGTGAGGGTGCGCGCGCGCTCCAAGCGCGACCACTCAGCCTTTGGAATCATATGGATGAGACCATTCCATTGGACATGATCCGGCTTTGTGTGGACTGGACTGCACAGTCCCGATCGACCTGCAGCTCCCTCTGTGGAACAGTTTGACCGCTGCTTCTGTATGCACGCGTGATGCACGGCTCCCCAGAGCGCAGCAGTGCCAAACTGAAAAATTATTATTTCTGAAAACGGCTGATAAGCCATATCCTAGATCGGAAAATTATATCTGTTTCTAAATAAATGCTCTGCGTGTTACACTATTTATTATAACCTCCAGTAAGGCTGAATGAATCCGTTCCTGTTAAATTTATTTTTGGCACAACTTTGCGCGTGCTTTATTTCACTGCGTCATGTGGATGTAATACTTGTTAATCGTGTGTTTGGAGGGAATATTAATCATTTTCACATCATGAACAGTTAATAATAATAATAATAATAATAATAATTATGAATTCAATTTATAACGCACTTTTCATTCATGGAAATCTCAAAGTGCTACAAGGTGCAACATATTTGAATGTCAATAAGACAAATAATAAAACAATTAAAATCAACAACAGTATCAGCTGAGATCAAAAGTAGAATCATGAGGAGTAAAGTATGCTCGGTTGAAAAGAAAGGTCTTCAAGCCGCTCTTAAAGTCAACCACAGACTGTGGGGCTTCAGTTTCTCTGAAACACCTGTAAGTGTCGCCAAAGGAACAAGAACCACAGAAACGTGCGTACGCCTGCTCGGGAGCTTGCGTGGATATGTACCTGGATGCGCATATATTCACGTTCAGTTCAGTTTTGATACATACGGGGTTTTGCGTGGAAAGTGACGTGCGCAATGTTTTTGTGCGCACGCATGGTTGATACATGAGGCCCCAGGTCTGCTGAAATGACTGGGAATGTCAGTGGAGGCAAATATTACTCCAGGGGCCTCATGTACAAAGACTTGCGTGGATTTCTTACTGAAAAGTGACGTACGGACAAATCCAGAAAAGTGTCTACGCACAAAAAAATCCAGATTTATCAAACCCTGCGTACACCTGAATCCACGCACATTCCTTTTGTACATCACGATGAACGTGGAACTGAGCGCACATGAGAGAGTGGCCGACTCCGCCTTTGACACGCCTCCGTATGAATATGCAAAGTCATTCAAATATGCCATGCACGACAGGAATGTCGTCTCTGCTCCATTGCAAATCATGTCGGAACGTGGAAAAAAGAGGAACTTCACGGACTGTGAACAGGAATCACTTCTGAGTGAGGCAGAGAAGCACGGAAAAAGGTTTTATTCGGCACGCCTAGCGCAAAACATACCATCCACTTTTAAACAAGAAGTTGACCCATCTGCTCTAACATGCCTGTATAGGTTAGTGGTGAGCGCGCCCGCCCTTCGTCCCAAAGGTCGTGAGATCGACTCCCCCTTGGTACAACGTTTTTTTTTTCATTCCAGATTTAAAGAACACAGGAAAACTATTTAATAAAACAACAAGAAATAGAACAATACATGAAATGAAAGGAAGCAGACGATTTCTTGTTTTGTAAATAGTTTTCATGTGTATTTAAATCTGGAACGAAAAAAAAAAAGAGAAACGTTGTACCATGCGAGATTCGAACTCATGACCTTTGGAACTAAAGGCAACCGCGCTACACACTGACCTAAACGTAGGCGTGTTGGTACAGCTTGGTTAACTTCTTATTTAAAGAAATCACATCTCATTGTTGTCAATATCGTTGCCACTATTTGGCGCATGCTTTTATATCCACTCATCTAATTGCGTCCATGTGGATGTAATAATTGTTAATCATGTGTGTTTGGTGGGATTTATGATTATTTTCATATCATGGACACAGTTTCTCTGAATAACCTGTAAGTGTCGCCAAAGGAAATATAACCACAGAAACGTGCGTACGCAAGCAGGGGAGCAGCCGTGGATTTGTACGTGGATGCGCAGATATTCCCGTTCATATCAGATTTGATACATACGCCACTTTGCGTGGAAAGTGACGTGCGCAATGTTTTTGTGCGTGCGCACGGTTGATACATGAGGCCCCAGGTCTCTGCTCCATTTATTTATGTATTTCAAACGGGTGACATTTCCAATTTTACTGATTTTTTCCATGTAGTTTTTTTTTTGGCATCTGGGAGAAGTTTGTCACGATATAGTCCACTTTATTTTGCGCTGCTTTTCAGCATCGTGACGGAAGATACTGCGCGAAAACGATGGAAAATCACCTGAATTTCTTTTATTTTTTCTGAGGTTTGCCAAGATGGCGGTCGAGACCGGAATGCCCCGACACGCCCCCACACATTCACGTGTGATCCAAAGCTCTATAGTACACCTATTATTCAATGTGGATTAGAATTTTATATTTTGCAGTTTTCTTTATATTATTTTGTGATTTATTTATTACAGTAGCCCCTCGTTTATTGCGGGTGTTTGGTCCCCCAACCCCCCACCCGCAGTAAGTGAAATTCTGTGAAGTATTGATATTATATTTAGTATTTATATGTATTTTAAGGCTTTAGAAACCATTCCCACACTCTTGCAGTGTTCTAAACTATTAAACCAATGTAATTTTTACAACATACGTTAGTACTGTATATGTAGCTACTAAATTTTACTCACCAGCTCTGCAGAACACAGCAAAAGCTCTCGGTTCTGGTCTGACTCGGTTCGGTTTCTGCAGACATACCCTGCAGTGATGAAGCCCACTATTAATGTTCTAAACTCTTAAACCTACTAATTTTAACAACATACGTATGTGTAGCTACTAAATTTTACGTACAAGGGCGTCCCCGCTCGGAAGTCCACATGGGCCGGCTAGGAGCTCTCGGGTTCACCACTGAGTCTGGAGCTCCGGTTCTGGTCCAGTTCAGTTCAGCTCTTGAGCGTTGAAGTGCATTTTTTGAGGCAGACCTTCGGTTGGCCGGCATAGGACCATAGGTGCAATATTTGAGTCCAAGTCTGGATGAAAAAAGTCCCGATGGGCTATGGAAACAGCTCCAGAACTCGGAAATCCTCGTGGGTTGGCTAACATCTCTCAAGATTCACCAATAGGTCTGGAGATCTGGTTCTGGTCCAATTCTGGTCCGGTTTGATCGGTTCAATATGGCATCTCTGCATCCGCTAGGTGCCGATTAGATCAAAACTTTACCTCAGTTTTTTTTTTTTTTCAGCAGAAGGAAACAGGGTTTCTTGGTGGGCCCTGTTGCCTTCTGGGAAATGTGGTCGTTATGAGCAGGAATAGAGTGGAGGTTTACTAAAAATGGTGGCATTTGTCAGAAGTACTTTATTTTTTCGTTAACTTTTTACTACTGTATCCAGTACTGTCCCAATCATGTGGATAATGATAAAGTTAACAATCATGTGTCCTGTACACAGTGTACAATATTATGAACTGTACGTTCACAAACCACAATAGAGCGAGTCCGCGAAGTAGCGAGGGACTTCTGCATATTATTTAATATAACTTCTTCGTAATGTGGCTAGCCACTAATACAATGCTCCCAGTAAAAACACATTTAATGAAGCGGCAGCCTCCAGTAATTGTTTCTGATCTTTGTCTTGTTTCCTTTTAAAATCTCGATCGTCTTGACTTTATTGAAGGGGGCTCAGTCTCCATGTGGTGAAGCAGTTTTGAAGGATTCAGGGCTTCAGTGATCACCACATATCACACAGAGCATGCTGCGTGTGACAACGGATGTGATGTTGGATACTCAGTGTTTTCATTAGTAAAGCAAGTGCTAAAATTGTGCAGACGAAAGTGTTTTTTTTTTCCAACATAAAACATCATGCAGACAAACTGAGATAGAAAAAGTTTGAAACAAAACTTTTTCATTATTCTTTACAGCCCTGTACAAAATGATCCATGGCCTGGCACTGGTCTGCAGCCTGGTGTGTGTGTGTGTGTTTGTGCGTGTGTGTGTGTGCGTGCGTGCGTGTGTGTGTGTGTAGCCTGACTGGATGATTGGGACGGTTACTTGTTAACTGGAGAGCAGTGCAGCCACACTCAGATTGAACAGATGGTTGAGCCACTGAGAGGTTTTGGACTTGACACCTTTCAACGCTGCAACAGAAATCACTGCAACAGCCTGTGACACACACAGACATCCACAAATAAGCCCAGCGTTTTAGATTTAATTAACAGGCTGTTATCCTTTGGAAATGTGCTGGGGCATTTGATCATAGACGTTTTTTACTGAATGTACAAATGTGTAATTTTATTATATTTCATTGAATGAGCAGCCCTGTTGTCAGTCTCTAATTAGACTATATGGAGTAATGTTTTCATTTGTTTTCAATATGGAGTACAGTAGTCCCTCGTTTATCGCGGGGGATCCGTACCCCGGCATTTTGAACCTTTCCCACACTCTTGCAATATTTTAAACAATGTTTCTAAACTCTCTAAAAGAGCACAGAATGTCATGATTTCAGCTCCCTGCCTCTGGCTCCACTCTCGGCCACGCCCACTTCTCCGCTCTGCACGGAGTTCAGCTGATCAGCTGCACAAGGAAGCTACTCCCACAGTTGTGGGCTGCACACAGACATGTGCACCTGTGCTGCAGGTGCTAAATCATTTAAAATAATTTGTTTTAAATAAAAAATCCATGCCGATCGTGTAGCTCAACCACCAATCAGCCGATTGTGTGTCACGTCCAATCTTACTTTGAAAAACAGCGATAGAGCAAGTCCGTGAAAAATGAACCACAAAGAGGGACTACTGTAATGAGTTCATTTGATAATTGGAAACTTTGTATATCATAGCACCATATAACAACTCCAATGTCACAAATTAAAGTGTATTATAATACAAAGTTGGTTTGAAACCAAAACATCTAAATAGACTGCTTTTTTGCAGCCATAATACATTTAAAGTCAGTTAACATTGGTGATGGACAAGCATCAAGAAATGTGCACATTCAAAATTAAAAAGATAAAGCAGCACAGCTTAGTTGAAATCAATTTTAAAATGCTTACAATAATCAAAGCTTTTAAATATAGTAAACTTTTTTTATTTTATTTAATAACGTTTTTGAACCTGAGAAACCAGTATTTGTGGCTTTGGCTGATCAGGGATAAAGTAAAGTCTAGTTAACATGTTTCATTTTAAGCCGTTGTGTGTTATTGACGTCATGGACATCTGCCAGAAAATGGACTTCCTCCGTCCCAGTTCTTATTCTAACTACAAACTTTATGAGCAGCATACTAGTCATTCAAAACACTACATGTAAATGCCCATCCATCCATCCATCCATCCATCCATCCATCATCTTCCGCTTGTTCCGAAGTCGGGTTGCGGGTGCAGCAGCTTGAGCAGGGAGGTCCAAACATCTCTTTCCCCAGCCACCTCTTCCAGCTGTTCTGAGGGTGCCCAAGACGTTCCCAGGCCAACCGAGAGACAGTCTCTCCAGAGCGTCCTGGGTCATCCCCGGGGCCTCCTCCCAGTCGGTCATGCCTGAAGCACCTCCCTATGGAAGCACCCAGTGGACATCCTTACCAGATGTTCAAACCCTCAACTGGCTCCTCTCAATGTGGAGGAGCAGCAGGTCTACTCTGAGTCTCTCCCGGATAACTGAACGCCTCACCATATCTCTAAGGGAGAGTCCAGCGACCCTGCAGAAGAAACTCATTTCAACCGCCTGTATCCTCAGTCTCATTATTTCAGTCACTACCCAGAGCTCGTGACCATAGGTGAGGGTAGGAATGAAGACTGACAAGTGAACAGTGAGCTTCGCCTTACAGCTCAGCTCCCTCTTCACCACAACAAACCAGCACAGGCTCTGCGATACTATGGATACTGCATACACTGCACCAATCCATCTGCCAATCTCACGTTCCATTCTTCCCTCACTCGTGAACAAAATCCCGAGATACTTGAACCTCTCCACTTGAGGTAGAAGCTCACCCTCAACCTGAAGAGAGCAATCCACCCTTGTATAAATGTAAATGTAGTTGTAAAAATAATGAATCCATCTTTTCACTCAGTGATACATATAGTTATATAATGGGCATATATATACCCAATACAGTATATGGTATATTTAACCTTGTCATCTGAATATTTTCTGTTTAGAGCCGGAAGCAGGATCTTCCCAGAGAGGAGCAGGGTCCATCCATCAAGAACCTGGACTTCTGGCCAAAACTCATCACTCTCATGGTGTCTGTAATCGATGAGGACCGCACAGCCTACACCCCAGTCATTAACCAGTATGTACTGTACTGCTTTATTTGACTTGAGGCATGTTGTACCAGGAGATAAATTCAAACACGTTTTCAGAATTTGCTTAACACAAAAATGGACAAACTACCATAAAATAATAACCCGTGTTCAAATTTAGTTATGTGTGAAGGTGAACAAAAGAAGAAAAAACATGCAGTAATTGTAATTTTTACTGTATTTATTTAAATGCATTGACACTAGATTAAATTATTACCTTCTTAAATATATCTGCACTATTATTTTGTATATGATCATTTGATTCAATAGAATACTTAAAGAAGATCCCCACAATTTTATTTACTTATTTATTTATTTTTTTTACTCATCAGCATTGGATCCTTTGCAAAGTCCACATCAATGACTTATGTTAGCCATAACATTATGGCCACAGCAGGCAATTAAATTGAGTAACATCAAGGCTTAATCTATAAACTGAGCAATGCCGGAACACAAATAGCAGATGGGCGAGGTGGGGGAGGGGTCTGGGGATCCTCCCCCAGAATTTTTTTAAAGCAGATGCAATGTCCTGCATTTTGCTGTATTTTAAAGGTTTATTAAAAATCTATGCTTACCTACATAAGTAAACACTCAGCTTCTGTCAAGCTCCCTTCCCCTTACCTGACAGTTCTAAGCTCAACTCGTCCGTCTGTTCATGGCAGCTGCATGTGCATGGGCTCATGCCCGCATACGACTGCCTGGTTAGCTCGGCACTCACTTAGGGGTGGGTATTTTTTTAAGGGTAGAGGCAAAAATGCTTACTTGAAGAGACAGCTCATATGTGATATTAAGAAGGTCGTAAGTGGCTGTTGTGTTTAAAATGAGTGTTTATGTAATTATTTTCAGTTTACATATCCAATAAAGGTTTTATTCCTTCAAGGCAGTCATATTCATAACTTTATTACTAGTAAGCCTGAGAGTTACTGGATCCAAGCAAGTTTCTGGAATGCACCCTGTCAAAATAAGAGTTCCCGGATCCTGTTCCAGCAGGATCTGGTTCAAATTAAGCCCTGAGTAGCACAGTTCATTTTGTTTATGACACAATGTTCTGCTGAGAAAATCTGCATCCTGGCATTCTGCGTTGACTCCTGCCATCTACCCAAACATTTTGCAGACCAATTAAACGCCCAAATGACACATTTTCCTACAGTAACTGTGTCCACTCAGCAGGACAGTAATTGGTCCCAGAAAAACTGTTTGAAGATTGTTTAAAATTTGAGATTTTCACTGAGCCTCCATAACTCAAGGTACCAGTTTGACATAAACTGCTGGGATCTGATAGAATCTGTAGGAAGTATACCGGTAATCTCCGTCCACTGACTCCTCACAATTCACAGAGCATCTTTGATTGTCAGGAAGTCCCAAACGCTCCCAGGTGTGCTTTGCTCTGACTGGTCTGTATTGGCTTTGCAGTAATAAAGGAGATCTACTCAGTAAAGTGATGTTTATTAATTGTTTAGTGTTTAGTGTTTAAATGATTACTGTTGCACCGAGGGACTGAGAGAGAAATGCAATTTCAATCCTGTGTATGTCCTGTACATATTGCTGTTTTGATAATAAAGTTGACTTTGACTTTGACTTTAAAGAGTTGGTGGTCTCAATGTTGTGGCTGACTGGTGTATTTTCAGGTGGGCTGTGAAGCTACCATAGAAGTTGTTTGTTTGTGGAGACACATATTTGGAAAAAAATAAAACATCCAAGCACTGTTGCAAAACCACGTAGCAGATAAGAACTTAGAGAAAAAAATATTGTATAATGTGTATAATTTTATTGGAAATGTTTACTTTTTAAAAATAATTTGTATAATATAATAAAAAATATGGTGTCTACAACAAAAAGTGTAACTGAAGAAATGTGGATTGTTCTCCCTCTATGTACTTCATACTTTGTACATACCCTCCTACATGACTCACTCTTTTTTTCTAGCTGATTTATGATGCTTATTAAGACTTTGTTTATGCCCTGAGCTTTCTCTCTTACACTGACTAATGATAGGTCTGCAATATTCATGCCCAATGTCTCCACCTTTCCATGGTCAAGCTGCAAAGTGACAACAAGTTTGATGCTTTTTCAGCACAAAGCCATGAGTGGACTTGTTGCCTTTCAATAATCAGCACTGTAGCTAGAGGGAAGTAGCTGTCAGTCCGTCGCTCTCTGCTGAGGATATTTATGTGGGAATCAAGCCTCGGGAATTTTGATCCAGTAAACAAATCTACATAACTGATGTGACGATTGGAAAACCAAAACTGTATTGTCTGGTTGTTTTTAAAAGTTTCAAGTGTGGGAAGACTATTGACTAAAATATTGTTTTGCAGAAAACACCTGCTTCTGAGATACACGGTGTGAACTGACTGCACATTTTATTCATTTCAGCCACAGAAGGTGTTTATTATTTTCCACACTTAGAATACACCAAATGGGTGTATGACGACACTGATGAAAAATCCAGGCAGACAAAAATGTTTTGAGATGAATGGTGATTAAAAAAAAAGAAGCAAGGACTTCTTCTTTCAGGGCTTTTATAATATTAGCTTTTCATACAACAACACATATACTGTACAGTATATTGTTTGTTACGTTTCTGCAGAAATGTCCCATTAAAAAAAACAACAACCATAATTTCACTAGAAATCATTGAGCAAATTTGTTTGATGGTGGGGACACAACAATCTCCAGCAAAAAACAAAACATTTCCAGATATATTAACCTTTTTCAAAACAGGGTTTGTCATCCATAAATGTCCTCCCATGTCTGTAAGATACGGATAATTAAACCACTGACATCTCACATTTAAGCTTTGACTGAAAATCCATAGGCATTCAGAACAGATTACTTGCCAAAGATGTGGCCACCCTCTGTGGCTCTGCTAAGATTTGACATTTCCTCCTGCACTTTTTCTCATCTTTAGGCATGCATCTCAATTTCAGCCCCAATCGAACCAGGGCTGGGTATGGCAGATGAATTGATTCTGAGATACACCAACCAAATCCTCCTCTCCATCTGTTATTTACTAGAAATTCAGTCTGGGACTATCCATTAGGTCGTCCACTTGAGTGTGCCGTCATACGGAAATGAGTGTGATTGGAATCTGTCTCAATCCCACCAGGTTTCCCCAGGAGCTGAATGCGGGGAAGATCAGCGCTGAGATCATGTGGAACCTCTTTGCACAGGATATGAAGTATGCAATGGAAGGTCAGTGAAGCTATCAGTCACTTAGCTATTGCAAAGGTTGTGTAAAAGGAGTCAAGTAAAATAATCTGATAAATGACTGGAATTGACTGAGTGATTATCAAAAACATGAAGCACATGTTAGCTAATCACCATCTGGCTGTAATTCATTGCTCTCTTGTTTCTTTTAAACTTTGCAGTGATAGTGTTACTGTGTTAATTTGCTGTGTTTGGGTCTGCTGTTAATTTGCTGGTGCTGTGCTGCTCCTTCTGTGTGGTGCACTCTTCTGCCTGTTTACAGTACCGGTACTCTTTTCTGTTATTGACTTTAAAGTCCTGGCAGAGAACAGGAAACGTCCTTAAATCAAAATGAATATTTGATCAAAGACATTCTAAGATACCTAACTTTTTCCTGCTTTATGTAATAATAATAATAATAATAATAATAATAATAATGAATTCCATTTATAATGCACTTTTCATTAATAAAAATCTCAAAGTGCTACAAAGTGCAACAAAGCAAAGATCAAAATAAAACAAGTGATAAAATCAAATAAAATCAATAATAATATCGACTAAGATCAAAGATAAAATCATGTGGATGCAGATTAGGCTTGCTTAATGTATTTTATACTTATGTAAAAATACTTATGTATTTTTATGCTTTATTGTCCAGTAGTAGTTGTTACAAGCTATGGAATAGAACAGTAATAGAAGAAATAGAATGTAGCAATAGTAATATAATATAATTATTTAAAGGAATTTATATTTTATGCCAGAGTTTTAAACTGAGATCATCTTATGATGAGAAGGGACAACGTTTCAACCTCTTTTGGTCTTGCAAATGATGGTGTGCACCATCTCAATATGGCACGTATGCTGTGTTTGATGTAAGCACTGAGGATGGCTCTCAGTTACTATTGCACCAAACTGTAGCTCAGTGTCTGCATTGCTGAATTCAGCCATGTTTGTGTTTAAGGTTGATTAGCAGTGACACCCAGCTGACTCCAAAAGTTATTAAGCTGTACATGTACAGGTACTGTATATCCAATGGTTTCTTTCTATGAAACACTAGGGAGCCTATGGTTTATGAGCTATTCTGTTAGCATACAAACTGTATTAATTCAACACAATACAGTAATGCCAAACTTTTAAGTAAAGATGTTGTGCTATGTACAGCTCTCAGGGTGTATTTTCCAGAAGACTCTCAACTACTGCCACAACAAATATTAGTTCAATACGTGTATCTGTCAAATCGGTTGCGTTATAGCAAGTTTTGTGTTTATTATTGTTGCTGTGGTGCACTGGTGACCATCTTGAAGTGGATTGACTATAGAAGGTTTTCAGCCGTGCATGCAATTAATGTCTAAGAATTACTTTCTGAGAGTTTTCTTAAAATCTTTCTAGAGATCATGAAATATTTTGGTAATACAACAAAGAAAGACAAACATGCACACGCATGCACACAAACAGGCAAAAACATTGCCTTTTCACTGTCGGTGCAATAATAACTCATAGGGATGCATGTGAAATAAAATGTGATTTACCTCAGTCATTTAAATTCACTACATTGTGCAGTGTGTATCACTTTTGTTGCCTTTCCTTTTAAATATTGCACACACAATTAGCCTTTTATTTTATAGATAAAAGTATATTTTGATTTGTATTTTGCATTGTTCTTTTACAATGTGCCAAGAAAAGAGAAAGATGGAAATTCTTCACATGAAGGGTAGTATTTTTCTTGCATGGAATAATTAATTAGCTGCAGCCATCTAAAACCTAAATCAGTCAGTATGCTTCAAAATTTGTTTGCTTCTCTTGTAATCTCTGCTAGTGAAGTAGATTTTATTTTTTTTCTGATGTCTATTGCTTTTATTTTCTTTACAATAGAAAATCAAGCTCTATGCCTCATATCTTCTTTGCTGGCATGAATAGAGATATTCCTTGTTTTGCTGTTTGGGTTTGACACCAGTCCTGACTCTACTCTTTTGCCAGCCCACCTGCCAGGAAGTAGTAAATGCCTCCTGGAGGCTTTGTTTAACACTAGCAAACCCAGGGAAAAAAAAAAACACTAGAACTGCCATGAGTTTGTCAAAATGACAATTCTTCCATGAGCCTGGGGGTGGATATCTTTGTTTTGGGTAAACATCCCCTCCTGAGAATCTTCTCCCAGCATAATCTTCTCCAGTAGGTCAAAACAAAAGACACAAAGAACATTCATTTACATACATCCCCCACAAATTAACCACACATTCCAACAGCATTTCCAACTTGCTTCTACAGAGAGAGAGAGTTGTTTTCACCAGAGACTGCTCTGTAGGTGGGGGGGGCAAGCTTTGATCAAAAATAATGTTACACTGAATTTTATTTTTTTATTTTTTTTCATTCAACCTTTATTTAGTCAGGTAAATCTTATTGAGCCTCGAGGCCAATGAAACACATACATTAAACAATAAACAATAGAAAAGTAGCAAAAACATCCATCCATCCATCCATCCATCCATCCATCCATCTTCTTCCGCTTATCCGGGGTCGGGTCGCGGGGGTAGCAGCCTAAGTAGGGAGGCCCAGACTTCCCTCTCCCCAGCCACTTGGTGCAGCTCCTCCAGGGGAATCCCAAGGCGTTCCCAGGCCAGCCGAGAAACATAGTCCCTCCAGCGCGTCCTGGCTCTTCCTCTGGGTCTCCTCCCGGTGGGACATGCCCGGAACACCTCCCCAGGGAGGCGTCCAGGAGGCATCCTAACCAGATGTCCGAGCCACCTCAACTGGCTCCTCTCGATGTGGAGAAGCAGCGGCTCTACTCCAAGTCCCTCCCGGATGACTGAGCTTCTCACCCTATCTCTAAGGGAGAGTCCAGACACCCTGCGGAGAAAACTCATTTCAGCCGCTTGTATCCGAGATCTTGTTCTTTCGGTCATAACCCAAAGCTCATGACCATAGATGAGGGTGGGAACGTAGATCGATCGGTAAATTGAGAGCTTTGCCTTTTGACTCAGCTCTCTCTTCACCACGACAGACCGGTACAGCGCCCGCTTCACTACGGACACTGCACCTATCCGCCTATCGATCTCACGCTCCAGTTTTCCCTCATTCGTGAACAAGATCCCGAGATACGTAAACTCCTCCACTTGGGGCAGGACCTCCTCCCCGACCCGGAGAGGGCATGCTACCCTTTTCCGGCTCAAGACCATGGCCTCGGATTTGGAGGAACTGATCCTCATCCCGGCCGTATCACACTCGGCTGCAAACCGCTCCAGTGAAAATTGTAAATCACGAACTGATGAAGCCAGTAGGACCACATCATCTGCAAAAAACAGAGAAGCGATTCTAAGGTCACCAAAACAAATCCTCTCAACACCTTGGCTGCGCCTAGAAATTCTGTCCATAAAAGTTATGAACAGAATCGGTGACAAAGGGCAACCTTGGCGGAGTCCAACTTTTACCGGAAATGAGCCTGACTTACTGCCGGCAATGCGGACCAAGCTATAATATATATATATATATATATATATATATATATATATATATATATTATATATATATATATATACTTATACAGGTAGTCCCCGACTTACGAGCGCTCTGACCTACGAGCATCCGGACTTACGAGCTGGCAAATTTTTGGAAAAAACGCAAAAAATACTGAGTTTTTCTGTGTTTTTTCACCACAGTCCGTTAGCTAAACATGTGGACACACGTTTCCGATCATTTTTATGCACTCATAAGCGGTTTTTCGATGAAAAACGAGTGTTTGTAGTCGCGCTAGCAAAACCGTTCCAACTTACGAGCGAAATTCCGGACTTACGAGACACGTGGCGGCCGTTCCAAATTACGAGATTTCCATGTTACGAGCGCCTCGTTGTAACGGAACTCGCTCGTAAGTCGGGGACTACCTGTATATATATAATATATATATATATACTTATAAATATATATATACATATATACATATATATATACATATATATATATACATTTACATATATATATATATATATACATGTATATATATCTATATATATACATATATATATATATATATATATATATATATATATATATATATATCACATATATATATGTATATATATACATATATATATGTATATATATATATATATATATATATATATATATATATATATATATATATATATATATATATATATATATATCACACACTTTATGGTATTGTAGGCCATTGCATTAGGTAATACATTCAGCAATTACTTTTACTTTAATACTTTAAGTATTTTTAAAAGCAAGTACTTATTTACTTTTACTTAAGTAAAAATATTAATATGGTACTTCTACTTTTACTAGAGTATATTTTTGTCTGTTTATTTGCACTTTTACTTAAGTACAGTGTTTGAGTATTTTCTCCACCACTGGATTTACCTGACTATATAAATATGCCCCAAGGCCTCCTCCCCGCCAACAGATTGGAATGGCCTCATATACATACCAATGGCTTTAAAAATGCTAATTCAATTTGTCAGTTTGACAATCCCATGGGTTGCATAGGTAGAATTGTCATTTTGACAAAAACTGGTAGAGCTAGTGTTAAAGCTGGTGGCTTCTGGATCAAACTCTTAAGGATGTAGCAAACGGTGCCGAGGTGAAAAGGAGAACAGGTTTATTAGCACTGGGTGTGTGAATGAACTGTTAAGCAGTTTAATGCGAACGTGCTTGCGTTTGGTCAATGAGGATTTTTTTTAATGTTTCTAAATTTTTGCTTTCAAATAAATGTTATAGAAACTTTATTAAACAGACATTTATCATAGTTGTGCTCTATTTACCTAAACTATCTTATATGTCTGAGCACTTGATTAAGTCAGGTCTTTACTGAATTTTTCTATTTTATGTATCTAATTAAAGATTACAATTTTCTAGCACTTTAAAATATCTTATGATAATAAAATAGTATGGACTAAGAGGCTCACATATAAGCTGAAATACCACTTTTTTTTTTACAATGATGTGCAGAAGTCACTTGTTTATTGCGGGGGTTACGTTCCAGACCCCCCCGCCCCCTACCTAATTTTACTTACCGGCTCTGTAAAACAGCCGCGACTCAGTTCCAGTTTGCTTCCATTCAGTTTCTGCAGACCTACCCTGCCACGACAAAGCCCACAATCAATGTTCTAAGCTCTTAAACCTGTTTACCTCTCTCTGCAATTTTTTCACTCCAAGCACTGATGCTTCTGTCCTGCCCTGGATAGTAAAGTGGTCCAACTAATACAGTTTGGCACAGAAAAATAGTTTTTTTTTTTGGCTAACTTTTTCTCAAACATTGCCCTGAAAATAGTTTATTTACTTGGGTCTTTTGTACTGAGAGTTTCTATTAGCCATGAGGACAGCTTTGTGCAGCTGACAAAAGAGCAGGTGGCATGAAAACAAATGGAAACTAAGAATTTCGAAAAACACGAGTCACATTTTTCAGGCATGAATAGTGGTAAGGTTTGTTAACATAAATATATGAACTTTACGATTTATTTTCTGAATTTGCTTTTTGAAGTTCGAAATAAAATGCAGCATACTGTCAGGTTTTGGCCTGAATAAAAATGGGAAAGCTAAAGGACTTTTATATGCAGATGTCATTTACGTTTCAGTGTTTGAGCAAACAGTAAAAACAAAACAAGTAAAAACTTTTGTCTGCATCAGAAGCCATAATAAACAAGGTTGTGTTGTGTCAAAGTTTGACTTGATATGAACTTAACACACTCAAATACAAAGAGAGTGTTTTTTTTACGAGATGTTTATTGTACAATAACAAAGTGTACTCAAATTTGACTTTGATTTTCTGAAATGGAACAGTCATGGATATATTGCAACTTTTAACCAAATAAATTGCATGTCCTGCGAAAATGCAGTGTGAATGCTTATTACAGAAGAACTTGCTGAATACAGATGAAATTAGTTAAAAAATACTTTGTGGCTGAAATGTAGCTGAAATTGAAGAACAAGCCCAAGTTAGAAGAAGAAAGCATAAAGACCACATATTTACAGATTTAAGTTAAAAAAAAAAAAAAAAACACACACACACAAACATTAGAAAATTAGCTAAAAAAGTCTGAAATTAGCAAAAATAGCTAAAAAGTAGCTGAAAAGGCAAAAAAGCTTAAATTAACCAAAGGAAGCAGAAAGAACAAAAATGAACTAAAAATGTGGAATTAGTTGAAAAAGCTAAAATTAACATAAAATAAAATAGTAGCTGAAAAACAGAAAAAGCTGAAACTAGCAGAAAGGAATGAGCAGAAACACAAAATGTTGTAGTTAGCAGGAAGAATCTTAAAGGAACACAAAACCATTGAAAAAAAACTGCTGAAAATAGCTGATATTTTTTATTTTATTTTATTTTTGCACAAGGAGGCCTAAAGAAGGTGAAGCAGAACAAAATCTGAAAGGAGATTAAAAGGCTAAAGATTTGAAGAATGTGAAATGAGGTCAATTCATTTTCTATGAGGAAAAAAATGGTAGAAAATACTAAATAAAATCAAAAAAGGCGTTCAATACTGGATCAACGCCTTTTTTGATTTCATCATGCCCTGGACGACTGAGAATCTTCACCAGCAAAATACTAAATACTGTATTCTGAAAATCTAAAGTTGCACCAATACCAAAAATCATAGTACCCTTCTCCTGAAGTAACTGAACATTTTGATATATGATTTGTTGAAATAGCACAAAAAATGTGGAACAAGAAAGATGACAAAAACCGTACAGAAGAAAAATGGATCACAATATTGTGGATGCGTCATAAACATTCACACAATGAGTTGTAACAAGTTGAATCTGAATGCTGAGATCAGCCTGACAGAGAACACAATGTTAGATGTTTTGATGAAAACAGAGAAGAGGTTAGGCAGTTTGTGGTCAGAAATTATGCTCTCAAAATTGCTATTCAAACCAAGAGGAAATAATGTAACCAAAGAGTCTATTTGTGGTTACCGTAGTACTCTGCTAAGTGCAATGCATACAACAACTTATTGATGTTCCAACCATTACACAGTATATAAGAAGATCAAGGATTCTGTTCCAGCAATAGTTATTTTCCTTCTTTTGGCTTTTCCCTCATCAGGAGTCACCACAGCGAGTCATCCTCCTCCATATCACTCTGTCTTCTGCATCCTCTGTCCTCACTCCAACTACCTCCATGTCCTCTCTAACTGCATCCATATATCTCCTCTTTGTCTTTTTCCTGGCAGCTGCATTTCTAAAATCCTTCTACCAATATACCCACTGTCCCTCCTCTGGACAGGTCCAAACCATCTCAGTCTGGCCTCTCTAACTTTATCTCCCAGTTGTTCAACATGTGCTGTACCTCTGATTATCTCATTCCTAATCTTGTTCATCCTTGTCACTCCTAAGGAGAACCTCAGCATCTTCATTTCTGCTACTTCCAGTTCTTTCTCCTGTCTTTTTGTCAGTGCCACTGTCTCCAGACCATACAACATAGCTGGTCTCACAGCTGTCTTCTAAACTTTTCCTTTGACCTTTGCTGACACTTTTTTGTCACAGTGACCTCTGCTCCTTGTAGCCTCACTGTTCCACCATGCCTCCCTCTCATTCACACACATGGCCTCTGTCTTACTATGGCAGATTTTCAGTCCTCTGTCCCAGCAATAGTTGAAATGTCTATTTTTGTTGTGGAGAGAGGTAAAGAATCAGCTCTCAGATTATGTGATTCTATATCTGAATTCATGATGACAACGGCAAATATGCATGTCTGTGAAAAGACATTGAGGTGGTGAAATAGTGAGCAATCATAAAGCCCCCAGTATACAGTAGCTCTGCGTTGGGCCGAACGCCGCTGCACGCCGTGTGAGCGCCGCAGCACAAGCCTTTGAACGCGGGCGTGAACGTGCCAAGCTCAAATTTTACGACCGCCTACGCGCGCGCGTTGTCTCACAATAAACTGCCCGGCGCCAGACTGTTTTGTATGAGACACAAATGTATTAAATTCCCCTTCTTCATCACTGATCTGGACTTTTGTTTTTTTGCCAAAAGTCAAGTGATCGCTTGAAGCGGTCACCATTCGCTTCCTCCTCCGATGAGGAGGAATTAATTAATTTGTCACGAGCGAACCAAATGTCCAACGTGGATGCGCCAGGTTCTAAATATTTCCTGGTGTGCTGTGGGCTGCAGGACCAGCGCTCCCTGTTTTTATTTTATTTTTTAGAACTTTTTATTAACATATAAACACAAAATACAGCTGCGCAGCCCGTGCCTTTTCTTTCACCACCCGACCTGTCAATCAATTCAGTAGGCGTGTCAGCAAATGACCAATCAGCGACCTCAATTTGTCCCGTAGGTAAACGCTCCGCCCTGCTTCTGCTCAAATGACATCAAGAATTTGTAGCGAAAGCGCTGGAGCTTCACGCAGAGCTATGCTGTGAACTGCCTGCGCGCCGCACGCGCGCGCCGCACGCGCGCGTCGAGCGGCGTTCGGCCCAACGCAGAGCTATACTGGAGGCTTTAAGTTGTTTTTCTTTTACATGCATGTATGACTGTAATGCCCAGTATATACTTTCCCCCCAAAAATAAAATAAAAAATATGCTGCTGCTTTAGCACTTTTGTAGTAAAAAAAAAATTGTTTTAATTTGCGACAAAAAGGATAATTTAAAAATGTGTTGGATTTGTGCAGACTTTACATGCAGAGTATTTGCAAAAATATTTTTATAAACATGGTGCAGCCTATTGGATGTTTGTCCACTGTTGCTTTGTGCTTTAAAACCACTAACAGTGGAGCCATTTATACTTTTTTTACTTACTCGATTTATCCTCATTATGTTGCCATCAAAATTTTATTGTGTGTTGAAATGGTTTATGTTGTAGATGAAAATGAACTAAAACTTAGAAATGCAAATGTTTTGGGGAAAATCTTTAGATAAGATAATATTGTTATTGCTTTATTTGTTATGCACTTTTTATTGTGTAGTAGAATTACATGACATTTTATATATTTTATTAAAATTATCTCTTTATGAACCAAAGAGATGTATTTGAAAAATGTATTTGAAGTAATAAAGCCTTAGACTGAACCCCACTTCACCCTGTAATGTTTTGAACTTGCATTGTAAAAGTATGTGTGTTCAGGGTTTTGTTTTGTTTGTGTGTGTATTGTGGTGGATAAAATAGATGGTTTATTAGATTTTTTTTTTTAAAGATTTTTTCTGGGGAATGTTTTAAACAGAGGGGTAAACTGAGTAAAAAACAAACAACAAACAAAACAAACAAATATTAAACAGAAAAGACCAATGCCCCCAAACATAGGTTAATGTACTGCATTTAATATTTTTATCTTCAACATGAAAAGGAAAAAAAAATCACATATTTTTTCTTAAAATATAGTTTTTGTCACAAGATACTTTGCAACATCTGTACATATGTAGGTGTGTCATGTTTGCTGTTGGCGTTACGCTTTTTGAACAACTACATATTAAACCTTTATTTTAACAGGAAAAAAAAATCAGTTTAAAAGGCTTTTTTTTCCAAGGGAGTCCCAAACAAGATTGGCAGCAGAAAGTAATATTACATTTCATAATTACACATTAAATTACAAAAAGGAAATAAACATGAATATGAAATCCATTACTACACATAACTACAAACTAAAATCACGTGCATGTAATCGAATTAACACTAGGACTACCAAACATATGTACTTGTACATATTTTACCTATAGCTCCCATGGGAGACTGTAAAATGACAGTTTGAAGGAGCATTATCACGTCCATTGGTATGTATATGAGGCCATTTACATCACAGACTACAGGATCAGTTGCTATGGCAGATGAAGTTGCTAGGGGAGACTGCAAGTCCTGTCACCTGTCACCTATTCCACGGTCAAGGCGGGATTGCATTGGTCACTTTTATCTGAAGGGGGATTGTACAGGTGATCCCCAACTTACGAACAAGTTCCATTTCTACGCCGGTTCGTATAGCTGAAACGCCGTAAGTTGAAGCCGCCGCAAGTCAAGAACTACCTGTGTTGGCCACTTTTATCTGAAGGTGGCGGGATTGTACAGGTGGTCCCCGACTTGCGAGATTGAATTAGCATTATCACGTCCATTGGTATGTATATCAGAGAGTCAGAGTCAGAGTCAGAGAGTCTTTATTGTCATTTGCACCGCATGTGGTACATGTGATGAAAACGAGATTATGTACACGGGGTCCCAGTTACATCCAACAACAAATGCAAGAGAAAAACAGTAATAACATCTAGAATTAACTAAGAAAAACATCAACTAGTAATACCTTAAGCTCTAATGTAGTGGAAAAACATCATTATAAACAGCAGCACGAACATGAGTCTGTATGAGCAGATGGTCACAAATGAACATAGCAACAAGAAAACAGATCAGCATCAGCATGATGTGATATTTTGCAGTGATTATTCTTATTATTTATTTATTCATGAGTCTAACAGCCTCAGGGTAGAAGCTGTTCCTCAGTCTAGTGGTTCTACATTTGATGCTCCTCAACCTCCGTCCTGAGGGGAGTGGGGCAAAGAGTGAGTGTGCTGGGTGAGTGAGGTCTTTCATGATGCAGGTGGCTCTTTTTCTGCATCTGGAGGTGTAAATGTCTGTGATGGTGGGGAGACTGACTCCAACAGACTTCTGTGCAGCCTTCACCACTCTCTGCACAGCTTTCCTCTCTGCAACTGTGCAGCCTCAATGCCACACATTGATGCTGGAGCACAGGATGCTCTCCACTGCACACCTGTAGAAGGAGGTGAGAACTAGGCTGCTCAGACCAGCTCGTCTCAGCCGTCTGAGGAAGTAGAGTCTCTGATGACCTTTCTTGATCAGGCTGGTGGTGTTGTTGCTCCAACTGAGGTTATCATTCAAGTGTACACCCAAGTATTTGTAGCTGGAGACCACCTCCACCGCAGATCCACCTATGTTCAGTGGGGCATGGGTGTGTTTGTTCCTTCTGAAGTCCACAATCATCTCCTTTGTCTTCTTCACATTCATGTGAAGATTATTCTCTTTGCACCAGCTCTCCAGATGTTCCACCTCCTGTCTGTAGCTGGACTTATCATTGTTTGTGATGCATCTTACCACCGCTGTATCATCTGCAAAATTAACAATATGACAGCCTGGATGTGTGGCTGTGCAATCATATGTGAGCAGAGTGAACAGAAGAGGGCTCAGCACATACCCTTGGGATATATATATATATATATATATATATATATATATATATATATATATATATATATATATATATATATATATATATATATATATATATGCTCCTTTCAGCAAATTTTTGAAAGTACAGAGCTATATCTCAAGTCTCTCTCTGGTGTAAGAAAGCAACTCTCACCTGAAGAAGCAATGCTTTTGGAATGTGGAGGGTATTTGTGGGGGGAGTATGGTTCTCAGTGTGGGGGAGTGATCCTTTGTTTTGCCCTACTGGAGGTGATATGCTGGAGAAGAAAGGAAGGAATGTTTACTATTCAAACCCACAAACAAAGACCTCCAGCCCCAGGGGCCCAAACACCTAATGGAAGGTGAATACTTTAAAATTGTCATTTGACAAACTCACAGTAGTTATAATAGTAGTCTGAATTTCCTGGGTTTTCCAGTGTTAAGCCCAAATCCCAATATCACTGTAAAAACACTCAGAGATATCAATTCTATTAATTTGCAGTCAGTCTGCAAAATATTCCACGCAAAAGGTGAATAATTTTAAAAAAGCCTTTTTCCCATTTCAGTATGGACAAATGGAACTGAAAGCAACACATTTGAAGCTCATTTGAACAAAGTTTGAAGACATCAAAGCTCAGCGGTACAGGGCTAAGGCTAACACTTTATGGAACTTAACCTGACTTTAGTATTTATGCCAAACTAACTTCTTCCATCAGCTTTAAAACAGGACATGCTTGCTTCTCTGTACACTAGGAGAGCATACAGTAAGTCTGTAATGAACACCACAGAGCGAGCGTGGCGGTGTATTTGTGTATATCTGAGTCAGAGCAGCAGGGCATGTGACCACAATGGGTGTCCCTGACTGCTGTCACAGCAGGTTTAACTTGTGTGTATCTGTGTGTTTCTTGTGTGTGTGATTTGCCCTAGGGTGTTCATGTTTCCAAAGGAGCTAAGAATCATGGGTGCACACAGTCACATACACGTCTCTCTCTCTCTCGCTCTCTCCCTGAACCTGAACCCTTCTTCCTTGCTTTTCCTCGTCTTGCCTCCACTTGTCATTCCATCACTATGCACCTACAGCGACATGCACCAGGAGCGGAAACATGACTGTCATGTTCCTTCAAGGAGCACTTTGTTTGAATTATTGCTCATTTCCTGTTCACTGTACAGCATTGTAGCTCTGCTTTTGGTGCCTTTGAGACAAGCTTGCACACATTTGAAGGACACTTTGGCAGCTCATAAACCATGTCAGGCTACAGTTCAAGCATGCACACTCTTAACCATAAAATATTTTTATTGTGTAGCTTGAATAAAATAGAATTTGAAATTTAAAGTCTGTTTTGCTTAATTGTGTGCATCCATTGTCTTTAATATTTTTCTTACGGATTGAGATGATGTACAGTATGTCATTAAAAAAAGGTGGATTTATGATTCTTCAGCATCAATATCTGTCCACAGCATTTTAGAGTACCTCATGCATTGCTGATTTGCAAAGTTGTGATGCCATTAACAGTGTACTACACATTGGGACAAGGCCTGTAAGTCCTTTTATTGCAGGCACACAGGATGCATTACTATTGGTTTCAATTGCTTGCACACCTTGTAATCATTATGACTGGCTGGGCTGGTGAGTGTGCAAATTAAAAGGAGTCTAAAATCAGTTATGCCTTAGATTTTATTTTATTTTTTTACTGCAGGAAACATTCCCATAAGAGACAAAACCTCAGGAAGTTTTGTTGCAATATTTGCAAAAAAGAAGTTTTAACGGAAAAGAGAAAAAAACAACTTTTTTTTCCTTTGGGATGCAACTTTTTATGATCTTCTTCGACTTTTCAAGCACTTTTGTGATATAAATATGCTCAACAGTGATATTTGTTTTGTTTATATTATGTTATTTAAGCTCAAAGAACAAAAAATAATTATTACATTGATATTTTTACAGGGGCAATTCTAGAATCTGACCTTTAGGGGTGCTTAACCCCCAGTGCTGACAATGGCTCTTGGCTTGAACAACGTCGAGGCCATTGCGTCAGAAACGTTTATAATGTTGGGGGGACACACTGGTGATGGTGGTGGTGGGAGGGGGATCCTCCCCCAGAAAATTTTGAATACATTAGAAGCCATTTCCTGCGTGCTGGTGTATTTTAATGGGTTGTTTAACATCTATGTAACACTAGATTCAATAACTAGTTTAGCAAACTCGGAACAACGAAAAGTAGCGCTAAGCTAACGGCAAGCAATACAGACGCTGTAGCTAAGATGCGACAGACATAGCACTCTGCTTTACATTGCATAAACTAGCAAGCACTTTGTACAAAATCAATTTACTGATTAACTGTTAACTGATCATAACGAACCAGGACTAAACTTATGCAATAATAATAATAATAATGAATTCAATTTATAATGCACTTTTCATTAATAAAAATCTCAAAGTGCTACCAGAAGTCGCAACATATATCTACATACAAAACACACAAAACAAAGCACAACTAGCTTTAAGCCTTAACCTTTACTTTAACCATTAAGAATACAATGTAATTATGACAGAAAATGGAGAATTTACTTGCAGTTACCTTCTTACAGATGAACATGTTGTATTTCCTGTTTATCACTGTTGTATTCAGCTGCTCATGAGGTTGGCCGCAGGGCTTTATCAATGTTTTACATTTTTCAGACTCTGTTTAGGTTTTGGAAATGGAATAAACTGTTTTCCACCCTTTAAAACAGGACTATTCAACTAAGCTGCTCAGGGGGCCACAGTTACTGAAAGTTCAGGGGCCGGTCGTCCAGCAATTAAAGTCAGTATGTAAATAAACCAAGCATTAAAATGATCTGTTACCTTTTAAATTTGAATCATAAATGCAATGAACAAAACCCAAACCCCCATAACTATATACGTATACTCTCTCTCTCTCTCTCTCTCTCTCTCTTTATCTCTCTCTCTGTCTCTTTCTCTCTCTCTCTCTCTCTCTATCTCTCTCTCTCTCTCTCTCTCTTTATCTCTCTCTCTCCTCTGTGCGCAGTACTGTACTTCTCTCTCTCTCTCTCTCTCTCTCTATACACATACTGTATACAGTATATATATTTATATATATACTGTATATATATATATATATATACATACATTATTTATATATTTTTAAGTTTATTTTTCAGGAGTGATGAGTTAAAATTTAGGGGTGCTTGAGCACACCAAAATAGAGTCTACAATCACAACTGTATTTTGACATAACAATTAACACAAGCAGTGAAAATATGTTCACATATTTGCACAAATATTTGCTTTAGAAGCCACATATGTTGTTAACACAGACAGCCCTACAAGCATATGCTGTAGTTTTAAAACATGTGGACATATTTTGTTTGTTTGTTTGTTTGTTTATTCATTCATTTCATTTCATTTCAATTAAAACAAGACATATTCTACCGAATCAGCATTGTTAAAAGTCCATAATGACATTTCCATGTCCATGGATGCCAAGTGTCCCGTTGCACTGGTGTTGCTGGACCTTACAGCTGCATTTGACACAGTAGACCACACTGTCCTTCTATCTCGCCTTCAACATTATGTTGGAATTTCTGGTACAGCACTCAAGTGGTTCACTGCCTACTTGACCAACAGAACATTCTCTGTCATGCTGGACACTCTTTCTTCCTCCACTGCCGTTCTCTCTTGTGGTGTGCCGCAGGGTTCTATTCTCGGTCCTCTCCTCTTTTCACTGTACATGCTGCCCCTTGGATCAGTAATAGCCAGACATAATTTTTCTTTTCACTGCTATGCCGATGATGTACAAATTTATCTACCAATGAAACCCAAAGGCAGCAATCTTCTCACCCCATACGCTGATTGTATTGCCGACATTAAACAGTGGCTTCACCGTAATTTTTTGTTTTTAAACGAAGGAAAGACAGAATGCATCTTCTTCGGTGATGATGCTCCCTGTAACTTTGGTGCTCTAACTTTCAAATGCAGACCAAAAATTAAAAACTTGGGGTGACATTTGACAAGGACTTAAAATTTGATAAACAAATAGCGTCTGTAGTCAAGGCCTGTTTTTATCAACTACGTCTTTTATACAAAGTTAAACCTTTTTTAAATCGTTTTGATTTAGAAAAGGCCATTCATGCTTTTATCACCTCAAGGCTTGACTACTGCAATTCCCTATATGCGGGAATCTCCCAATCCTCCATTAAACGCCTTCAATTGGTCCAAAATGCTGCAGCTAGACTTTTAACCAACACCTCCAGACGTGAACACATTACCCCTGTTTTATTTTCTCTCCATTGGCTTCCAATTGATTTTAGAATTAAATTTAAAATTTTATTATTCACTTTTAAAGCTCTTAATGGTCTTGCCCCACTGTATTTGACTGATCTTGTAACTGTTCGTGAATATAGGAGGACACTGAGATCATCAAATACATTTCTCCTGTCTGTTCCAAAGACCAACTACAAACGTTGGGGTGACCGGGCCTTTTCTGTCGTTGCACCCAGTCTCTGGAATAAGCTACCTCTGGACTTGCGCTCCATCACTCATATGGAGTCTTTTAAATCTAATCTAAAAACCTTCTTATTCAGGCAGGCTTTTAATACCTAGTAGTTCTTTGACATTCTTGTTAGGTCTAAATTGTTTTTAATTTTTAACTGGCTGTTTTTTATTGTTGTTTTTTTATTGTTTGTTTTTATTGTTTGTTTTTATTTCTGTATTGTTCAGCACTTTGTGCACCTTCTGGCTGCTGAAAGGGGCTCTATAAATAAAGATTGATTGATTGATTGATTGATTGATATTCAAAACAATTAAATAAAATAACTATAAAATGAAAGGCAGCAGAAGAAGAATAAATTCTTATCATTTCTGCCCCTTCTTAACTATATCAAACCAAAACAATAAATTCAAAAAATACATAATACAATAAACCACAAAATTATCACAATTTTTCAATATAATTTCTAAATATCAGCAAAACTTATATATATCTCATCAGCAAAACATTATTTATCCTTTTCTTGAATACAACTAATGATTTATCCATTTTTATACATATCAGTATAAAGGCTATAAATTAAATAAACAATACACATTGTGTGTTTATAGATGAGACATTAGAAGTTATGAAAGCTTTAAAAATACAGCTGTGTTGATTACACTATTAACGGAAAACTGTATTTTGCAAAAATGATTCTCAGATCAATTGTTCCCATTCACTAATCATTCAGTGAAAGCCTACAAAATGTTAATGGACCTCCAGCAATTGATTGGACCTGATTTCCTTTCCACCAAGGACAACAACACTTTGGGTTATATATTGTTTGTATGTTGATTATGCAATAGTAGCGCCCAGAAATGTCCTTTTTGTACAAGTTTCTGGAGTACAGAATGTACAACCAAATACACTTACTAATATTTAACTACTGTTTGTGTGCTACGTCTGTATGTGCAAAAAATGGGTTCAGTGGGCACATGCAAGGCTGCATTTTCATATACAAACACGTGCATTGGTTTGTTCACACATTACTGCATGTCATGACAAGCTATAGAGTCATTGTATGTTGCTGCTTGTCTTTCTCATTCAGACAGACTGAAGAAACTCACAGTGACCCATTTACATAAGAGGGCACACGAAGCTGGCAAAGTGGCTGACAGAGACACCCTGAAGGAGGCGGGCCGGAATGTCCTGCTCTGTCGATTTGTGCTTCTCCGTGTCTCTGTGCGTGCAGCCATGTTTGTTTGCACACACAAGGGATCGGCTGTACAAATAAGCATGAAGGAATGAATGAGAATATAACGGGCAAATGTGCATGTGTGTTTGCTTGTGCATGCGCTTGCACATCACCTAATGAACTCTTTGATGCGTCCTCTTGCTTCCTGCTCCAAGGCCTTTAGTGCCAGTGCTGGTGCAGAAATGGCTGCTGCTAATTTTAGCATCTCTGTTAGAATCTCGAAATGTGTGGAGAGGAGAGGGAAAGAGAAAACGAGAGGAGCAGGATGGAAGACAGAGAGAGAGAAAGGATGTGTTAAGAGATAAACACACAAAAAAAAAGCACTGGAAAAGCTGTTAGCATGAATGAATGTGGCTCTAGCTGAGCTCGCTTTATCATTCCTTAATACAGTAAATCCTCACAAATACAGTTTTTCATCGGAAGTTTGGCTTTCAGAAACATAATTAGAAATCATCTTCATTTTCTAAATGTTTCTAGTGTGTCAAGTCATGAGAAGTTTAAGGATTTGTACTTGGATTTAAGCTCAGATAGATTTGGGAATCAGAAAACACCTAAATAAAATAAAATCGAGAGGCAACTTCTTTGTATTTTGGGAGATGAAAAGGTGCCTCCACAAGAGGACGATTAGTAGCACTAGCATTTCACAGTCAGTATGTGTTGTATGTCCACTGGTCTTGGTCTCTGGAGCATGTCATCAAAGAAGCAGCGTTTCAGCAGCTCATTAACTCATCTTCAGACTCTTAGACCAGCTTCGCCCCATAGAATATTTTGATTGAATTCCAATAATGTAACCCAGCAGCGGCAGCTTTGTTTCTATAGAAAGGCAGTGCTTACAGAACTGAGGCTGCGCTATAAGCTGGGTGTTGCTGTGGTAACCATCTTTTCATATCAATAGAGTTCATGAAGCACCGAGGTCCTGTTTTAGCCTTGCAGGTATAGCAATAGTTTAATTCATGGTGAGCTCATAAATCCATTATAAACCCTCTCTATTAAACGCAATACATTCTTATCCACCCACTGAAGAAACATTATCAATTCTCCTTTTAAAAAAAGATGCATGTTTTGCCAAGAGCTTGATGCCGAAATAAACAACTTATTTCTTATTTATATACTTCTACTTATCATAAGACCATCACATTGTGCAAATCGTTATCCGAAGAAGATTGTTAGTATTGGTGAATCACACTGTTGGTTTAGTCATTACGTTTCTCCTCGAGTCCCTTCAGTAGGAGTTAGCATCTCTGCAGATTGTGGAGCTGTGTCAGTAGGCTCCTGTGATACAGCTAAGGAGGCATGCGTGACAGAACTGGGTCTGAAGCTAAGTTGAACGAATTATGTCACAAAGGAAACTCCTGCTTTGGCTGGTATTCTGCTCCTTCGCTCTTTTTTGTCTTGAGTAAATCCCTCCAACCTTAAGCTCCTACAGAAATGTTCGACGAATGACAATTTGTGGGGTGAAAAAGCTGCGCTACCCCTACAGTTTATCATATTATCCGCAGCATTTAAATCAATGAGGCAATGAGTGACTGAGTCTCCTTTGAGTTTGTCTCTCCCTGTGGGCTGCGTCACACAAGATGACAACCTCACCAGGGATCTTGAGCCTACTCCTCCCTCAGGACAGCCTAGAGTTTACTACCAGCAGAGCACGGCACTCACACACAACACATCAGCGTGTGAATGAACAGATGTTCACATGCTATTATACACAAACAGATTTGAGGATTCTGGTTTAGCTGCATGATCATGATGCACTTAATACATTTCATCACATGCATTTCTGGTTAGCAGATGACACACTTATCTCTGATGGTCTCATTACTATACTGGGCCCAGATCAAGCTTTCACCGTTCTTTAGAGAATGACACATGTGCTAAGTAGAAAAAAAAAAAAGGTGTTGTTAATTTATTTATGATAGTTTAGATTTTTCTTTTAAATAGAACATTTATATAGATGTTGCATACTGTGCAAAGGCAAAATATGTGGATGGATGAATGGATGGATGGATGGATGGATGGATGGATGGATGGATGTTTTATTAATTCCAGTTGGGAAATTTGAAGCATCAAGTAGCATGTTCTAATTCTACAGAAAAAATAAATAAATAACATATTTAAAAAAGAAGCAGAATATGCAAATTTGGAAAAAGGACAATTTGCACATGCACAAGGTGGTAGCG
>JBBPBX010011560.1:44011-55707 GCA_038048925.1 Garcialebias charrua | reverse complement strand
GTTTATGTGTGTATCTGACTCAAAAAGGTTGGTGACCCATGTTACCAACCTTTTTGGCAGAGGGACACTTGAGTTTAAATGTCTTATTTAATATCACTACAGTGGTGTGTGTTGTGATGTATCTGGTAAGTCAGATCAGATGAAATGTCCAGTCAGTAACTGTTATCCAACAAGGAGATCATTTAAATTAAAGTTTCATTTCTATTGTGGTTTGACTGCTGTATTTTTAAACTTAACACAAAATTAATGTCATTCAGCTGTGAGGATGGAGAGAAGGAAGAGAAGATGACAGAGGAATCAGGACAGACTGGGGAAGGCAACAGGTTGGTCTAATGCAGGTGGAAGTGAGGGAACAGCTACTTAATCCCAAGCAATAACATGTAAACATTATTTTTAAAAACTGTATTAAGATCTGTAATTTTTACAACTAATATATAATGCTTTTTTGACCATATGACTTAGTGCAGAATGCCACAGACAAAGGGTGAAGGAGACAGACACGAGGTCAGTGATAGAGGAGACAAGTGATGACATCAGGTAGGAATAATTACATTAGGGAGGCAACAAAAACCTATACTGTATACCATGATGGTTTGAATTTCTGATGACCATCTTTCATTGTCTTCTTTCACGGAAAGTAACAGTTTAAATGTCATAAATGTTAAAACACTGACATGGACTCCAGGCTGTTAAGATTTCATATTTTCGCTACATAAAATATTGAGCACTGATTACCACTACTGCTATATAGTTGTACTTTATTAAACTTATTATTTGTTTATGATTGGAATGATCACCTGATTTAATACAGTATGTAACATAAAAAAAATCTGTAATATTGCTACTGTATTTTCTAAGTGCATGACTAAGAGAGGAAAGCTGTTTGAGGCGGCAGGTAAAAAAAAGGGGGGGGGGGGCGCCGTTGATGTTTTCGCATCCACCTCAAAAATATGTAGTTGCGCCCCTGAGCTCAGTAACATGTTTATGTTTATTAAATGTGTTCATTTTTTTACAAAAGAAACGATACAAGACAATCCCATAAATGATGATGTACAAAATATAAAAAAATGAAAGGTAGCAGAAAGAAGAATAAATCTTATTATATCTGCCCCTTTTTTCCAACAATCATATTTTTTTAACACATTCGTTTTGATCATTTTCTTAAATGTAAACATTGACTTGGCATTTTAACTACATTCTCCAAGCCATTCCCTGGATTGAGGTAGAACGTCCCTTCAAACTAGTTCTGAATTGTGGTTTTACAAACCTCTCTGTCCCCTTAAGATTATAACAACTTTGTCTTTTAACAAAATGCATTTGGATATTATTTTGAGCCCTATACATAACTAATATTATAGTCTACCAAATCATGGAACTTCAATAACTTCAGTTTTGACGCGATCCGAGATGTTTGATTTTGTTTTTTGTGTGTGTAATTTTTACCGTTTTAAATGCTAATCTTTTATCTGACCTTTTTAATTTTGTACTGTATTTTATTTTTTACTGTATTTTATGTTTGTGTACAGCACTTTGGTCCTACGGTTTTATAAAGTGCTTTAGAAATAAAGTTGGTATGGTATGGTATGATAGAATAATGTACTTGATGGATGACGGTAATGTTTTCTAGTGATAATTCTTACAGCTCTTTTCTGTAATACAAAAATAGGCTTTGTGATTGTTTTACACGCATTCCCCCAAACATCAATACAATAGATTAAGTGTGGAACAATGATTGTGTTATACAACAAATACAGAGCTTTATCATTCAATAGGTCTCTGACTTTGTACAGTACTGCAATCGATTTAGCTATTTTTATTCTTACAGAATTTATGTGTTGTTTCCATGTCAGTTTGTCATCAATGATAACACCCAAAAACTTCACCTCACTCACTCTACAAATCTCAACACCCTCAATTTTGAGTGGAACATCAACAGTTTTCTTTTTATTACTGAATATCATGTAATTAGTTTTTTCTAAATTTAATGATAATTTATTTATTTTAAACCAAGTTTGTATCTTGACAAATTCTGTCTTTATCAATTCCAACATTTGTTCTATATCTTCGCCTGAACAGAAAAATGTGGTATCATCAGCAAAAAGTACACATTTAAGGAGCCCTGACACATTTACCAAGTCATTCACATATAAAATAAATAGCTTTGGTCCAAGTACAGAGCCTTGGGGAACTCCACATGTGATATTACAGAGGTCAGATCTTACATCATTTATTTGTACAAATTGTTTCCTATCTTTCAAGTAGCTAGATACCCACTGTAATGCTGGTCCTCTAATACCATATTTGTTCAGTTTTTCAAGGAGAATGGTGTGATCAATAGTATCAAATGCTTTTTTTAAATCAACAAAAATACTGATACAATATTGTTTTTGATCGACAGCAGTAGTTATTTGTTCCATTAATTCCATGAGAGCCATTGATGTAGAGTTTTTTGCTCTAAACCCATACTGACTGTTGCTTAGAATATTTTGTTTATCTATAAATTGATCTAGTCTGTTTACAAATAGTTTTTCAAGAATTTTTGAAAACTGTGGTAACAAGGATATAGGTCTATAATTGTTGAACACACATTTATCACCATTTTTAAAAAGAGGAACTACCTTAGCTACTTTCATATTATCTGGAAATATTCCTGTTGAAAATGATAAATTACATATGGCTCAATAACATGGCTCATTATGTCCTTTACAAACATCATATCCATGTCCACCCAGTCCCTTGATCTCTTGTCTGTAAGATTTTTTACTACATTCATTATTTCCTCTTTGTTGGTTCCATTTAGAAAAATACTATTTGCACAACCTTTAATTGAATGGATCACATTATTATCTGCTTTTGGTATTTTAGCTGCAAGGCTTGATCCAACATTCACAAAATATTGATTAAATCCATTTACAATTTCATTTTCATCATGAATTTCATCGTTGTCTTTTACAAAGTATTTTGAAATACCAGTTTTTGTTTTATGATTCTTCAGGACACTATTCATTACTCGCCATGTTGCTTTCATATCACCATTACTTTTATCTAATAATTTACTATAATATTCTTTCTTATGTTTCCTTATAATCCCTACTAATTTATTTTTATACTTTTTATATTTTTCTTCAGCGCTCTGACTTCGCAATTTCAAGAAACATGAATACAAATAATTCTTTTTTTTACAAGCATTTCTCAACCCTTTTGTCATCCATGGTTGATCAACCGTATTTCTCTTTGTGTAATTTGTTTGCACACAATTCTTTTCATACAGAGCTTCCAAGATATTCATAAACTCATCATATGCTCTGTTCGCATCATCAACATACACATCATTCCAGTCTTGTTTATCTAGATCCTCTTTCAATTTTTCCAAAACTATTTTTGACGTGTTTATGATCTTTTTCTTCATTGTAACTGCTTTTGTGATACTTTGATCATTTTTATAGATTGTGAAAACTGGTAAATGATCACTTAAGTCGGTCGTTAAGATACCACCTATCACGTCCCCATTTGTTATATTTGTGAAAATATTATCAATTATTTGGCACTATGAGTTGTGATTCTTGTTGGCTTTGATATCAATGGATACATATTTAAACTGTACATTGATTTGCACATATGTTTAATTTGCTCTAAACAACAGAGAGAAGCGAACTGGTCTTCATGCTGTCACACTGTGGTTAGGAACCACAGAAACTACACATTACAAGTATTTTCTAAAGAACTGATCTGTGACTTCAAAAGTCAACTCTTGTCAGAGCTCAGAGAGAACTGTTCGTGTTACTCCTCTTGGCTATTTTGGGAAAAAACAAAAGACAAAACCAAGCAAAAAGCTGTCTGTCTTATCTTTGCTCTAGCTCCCTTGGCTTAACACTAGGAATACCAGAATATTCAGATGAGTACTACACTTACCAGAGCCTGTCAAATTACAGATTGATGGATTTGCATTCAATTAGGTTTGTGTGACCCCCTGGGGCTGAAGTCTTTTGTGTGCTCAAAACATCCCCCCAGTAGCCAAAACAAAACACCTCCCCCATATTCCAACAACAACATTCCTTTTGCAGGTTGAAAGTGCAGCTTTTTACAACACAGACCAAACTTTTGGAGATGTTGATGACTCTTTGCAAATGTCAATGCTAGAAACTTCAGTTTATTTTATAGATATACGTTTTATACTTTTTATACTACTATGCAAAAACTCAGGACAGTATTACACTTTTATTATTTCATTTTATGCTTATGTTCATTGGGTGTTTGGTGTTTTAGGGGTGTTTGGTGTTTCAGTGTTGGTGTAAATTTTCATACTTTTATACTATTATGAAAAAACTCAGGACAGTGTTACACTTTTTTACTATTTTACTATTTTATGCTTATGTTTATTAAATGTTTTAGTGTTTAGTGTTTAGATGGTTACTGTTGCACCGAGGGACTGAGAGAAACGCAATTTCGGTCCTGTGTATGTCCTGTACATATTGCAGTTCTGACAATAAAGTTGACTTTGACTGCCTCTAAGCGAGCAGGTCCCCGGTTCAAATCCTGGTCCGGGGGCCTTTCTGGGTGGAGTTTGCATGTTCTCTCCGTGCATGCGTGGGTTTTCTCCGGGTGCTCCGGTTTCCTCCCACAGTCCAAAAACATGCATGTTAGGCTGATTGTTAACTCTAAATTGACCCTAGGTGTGAGTGAGACAGGTCCCTCTTGTAAATGAGTCCCCGTGGCTCAACGAGTCCAGCCTGTATAAATAAAGGTTGAATGAATGAATGAACAAACAAACTGATATGGAGAGAACACAAATTCTGTAAGAATAAAAATACTAAATATCACCTACAGTATTCCACGGTCAAGGCGGGATTGCATTGGTCACTTTTATCTGAAGGCGGCGGGATTGTACAGGTGGTCCCCGACTTACGAGGACATCGACTTACAGGCCTTCGGCCTGGAAACCCTGCTATGGACCGTGTCGGTTCATAAGTTTCTCCGCGGAGACACATGCGCTTTATGTGAACGGCGGTTTTGTCAGGAAGGCATCTTTGTCCTTCCTGGACGAAGGACAAATGGTAAATGGAGCTTATTTATATAGCGCTTTCCAGCCCCCTATGAGGGGCCCCAAAGCGCTTTACAATACCAACCATCCAACCATTCATACACACATTCATACACCGGTAGCGGCAGACTGCCATGCAAGGCGCCATCCAGTCCTACCGGGAGAAACTCGGGGTTAAGTGTCTTGCCCAGGGACACAACGACACATGGTGTGGGGAAACGGGATTCGAACCTCCAACCTTCCGATCGGTGGACGAGTGCCATTACCACTATGCCATGGCTGCCTATCTGCCTATCTGCAAGCTACATGCTGAGTGAAATAAAATTGAATAAAGTTGTTTCACTCCAGTTTTCATGTAAACATTCATACTTTTGAGTGTGGAAAAATGATTGTGTTATACAACAAATACAGAGCTTTATCATTCAATGGGTCTCTGACTTTGTACAGTACTGTAATAGATTTAGTATTTTTATTCTTACATAATTTGTGTTCTCTCCATATCAGTTTGTTCATTCATTCATTCAACCTTTATTTATACAGGCTGGACTCGTTGAGCCACGGGGACTCATTTACAAGAGGGACCTGTCTCACTCACACCCAGGGTCAATTTTAGAGTTGCCAATCAGCCTAACATGCATGTTTTTGGACTGTGGGAGGAAACCGGAGCACCCGGAGAAAACCCACGCATGCACGGAGAGAACATGCAAACTCCACCCAGAAAGGCCCCCGGACCGGGATTTGAACCGGGGACCTGCTCGCTTAGAGGCAGTCAAAGTCAAAGTCAACTTTATTGTCAGAAATACAATACAGGTAGTCCCCGATTTACGAGCGCTCTGATCTACGAGGTTCCGGACTTACGAGCTGGCGAATTATTGGAAAAAACGCAAAAAATACTGAGTTTTCCTGTGTTTTTTCACCACAGTTCGTTAGCTAAACATGTGGACACACGTTTCCGATCATTTTTATGCACTCATAAGCAGTTTTTCGATGAAAAACGAGTGTTCGTAGTCGCGCTAGCAAAACCGTTCCAATTTACGAGCGAAATTCCGGACTTACGAGAAGCGTGGCGGCCGTTCCAAATTACGAGATTTCCAGTTTACGAGCGCCTCGTTGTAACGGATCTCGCTCGTAAATCGGGGACTACCTGTATGTACAGGACATACACAGGACCGAAATTGCGTTTCTCTCAGTCCCTCGGTGCAACAGTAACCATCTAAACACTAAACACTAAAACATTTAATAAACATAACATAAAATAGTAAAATAGTAAAAAAGTGTAACACTGTCCTGAGTTTTTTCATAATAGTATAAAAGTATGAAAATTTACACCAACACTGAAACACCAAACACCTAAAACACCAAACACCCAATGAACATAAGCATAAAATGAAATAATAAAAGTGTAATACTGTCTTGAGTTTTTGCATAGTAGTATAAAAAGTATAAAACGTATATCTATAAAATAAACTGAAGTTTCTAGCGTTGACATTTGCAAAGAGTCATCAACATCTCCAAAAGTTTGGTCTGTGTTGTAAAAAGCTGCACTTTGAACCTGCAGAAGGAATGTTGTTGTTGGAATATGGGGAGATGTTTTGTTTTGGCTACTGGGGGGATGTTTTGAGCACACAAAAGACTTCAGCCCCAGGGGGTCACACAAACCTAATGGAATGCAAATTCCTCAATCTGTCATTTTACAGTCTCCCATGGGAGCTATTATGTAAAATATGTACAAGTACATGTGTTTGGTATTCCTAGTGTTAAAATGTTTGCTCTCTTTCTCTCTGAGGTCCTTCAAAGAAGAAGAAAAAAACTGTGTTCAGTTTTTTTAAATTTCTCTCTGCAGGTCTAGTTCGTTGAGCTGATCTCCTGTAATAGGGGATCTTGTTTTTAGGTTACCACCAGTCCTCATTATCACAGCAAGAGTTAATCCACAGAGCTGATGGATCCAGATGGAGCTGTCAACACACTCAAAATGTTTTTACACGTCTACGTCAGCTCTGGGCTTCACTCGGAGCAGATTCTTTATGTGGCAGAAAGACACTGTCAAATGCTCACAGCTGAAAAAATGCACTGTTGCTCTGTTTGTAAGTGAAGCTTAAAGGAATAGACCAGTCACCTTTTCTAATAGCTAACTCCATGTACAACCATATCAGCTATGGTATCAGACTTAGAGCACAGAAGGGTAGAGAAAAAGTCCAAAGTTTTCATCCAGGCTAGACTTATGGTTAGTAATAGACATTAGATAAAGGGCTTTCAATAATTTAAAACATACCTGCAGCCAGCCTGCTTGTCACTGCACGGCTCATTTTCCAGAAAAATAAATAAAAAATATATATAAATTAATAAACGACACTGGAAGCACGGCGATCGGCAGAGAGCTCACGTTAAACTGTTCAGGGCGGCGAAAACTGCTCCCAGCGTCGACCCATAGTTTTGTAACGTCGTGGAATAACTGCGCATGCGCTAGTTATAACGAGAGTCAATGGATAAGATCAGAGTGCCCCCAAACAGGAAATACGTCATCAATCAGAAAACTTTTTTTGAAACAAACAATATAACTCATAATTACTCATAAAATATTTATCTTACACAACTAAAAACATATATGCACATATTTCGAAATATTTTTATTTTATTATTTCATTAAAAAAAAAATTTGTCTTCTATGTAAAATGGTCCAGAACTTCTGGTGGGGCGGCACCCTAGCACCCCCTATTGGCCGGCCGCCCCTGGTTAGCCAAACAAGGGCTTTTCTCATAGCAGCGGAGAGGATCAGTGGTTAATTTGAGTCGGATCCTGCCGGAACAAGATCCGGGAACTGTCTCATTTTGACCACGTGTCTTGTGGCAACTTTCTCGGATCCGGCAACTCAAATCTCCGTCCATAAAAGTGCAAAGTCATTGCGCATTTTCATTTAGATTATTTATTAAAAATACAACGAGAGGAGACGTTGCCCAGTCTGTGGAGTGGATGTTGTGTTGTGTGGATGCCACAGCACGCGCACAGGCTCCTGCAGCAGAGATGCGGATCACATGTCCTGTGATGAGCGTCTTCATCCACCTTCAGCTGTACGCCTTGCAGACAGTGCACGTTTTACACACAGGAGCATCTCCAGACAGCTCTACAGACCACACACACAACTGCTGATGTGTCGGAAATCTGCATACATTTCAGACATAAATAAAAAATCTTACAGTAAAAAAAGAAAATACAACGAGAGAAATGTTTGATGTGTATTATTCACATTACTTCACGTTTCAATACAGCGGCTCTAATTTGTCAAAATAACAGCAATCAAAATGTCGAAAAGACAGTTTGCTTTAATAAAGTAAATGGATGGATGGATTGTCCTCTGCTGGACAATTGAGAATTGAAGCACCTGAAGACAATGGCAATCGAAATGGGAGCAGCAAGAGCAACAACTCAGGACTGAATTCAGCGAGAAGAGTTCAGGTGGGACAGTGAAGTGTGTGTGCGTGTGTGTGTGTGTGTGTGTGTGTGTGTGTGTGTGTGTGTGTGTGTCCTTGTTTATGTTACGTTGTAAGGCCCAGTTTTCTGAGTTTTACCAAATTGTGAGGCCCAACTGGTTCTTATGGGGCCCAAAGCCCGGGCCCCATAAGAAGAAGTCCCGTTGGTGGGTTAGGGGTTAGGTTTAGGACTAAGGTGTGAATTGAGGATGTGTTAAGGTTAGGGTTAGGTATGCATTGGTAATGGTTAGGTTTAGGGTAAAGGTCAGGGTTAGGCTATAGAAATGAATGAAAAATGAATGGAAGTCAATGCAATGGCCCCACAAAGATAGTAAAACAAACCTGTGTGTGTGTGTGTGTGTATGTGTGCTGTGTGTGTTATGGGGGAGGGGGTAGGACGCTTGACAGAATCAGAGCTGCTCTGCTTGTGTTTCTTGCTCTCTAAAATAGTAATTTCAATTCATCCTTTATTTATGCAGGTTATTAGTCTCATTGAGCCCCGAGGACTAATTCACAAGAGAGGCCTGTTTTTAATCAGTTTAATCAAATGTTTACAGATGTTAACAACCCATTAAAATACACCAAAATGCAGGAAATGGCATCTCTTTTATTCCAAATTTTCTGGGGGAGGACGTAGATTACACCCCTGGTCCTGCATCACGCGTGCCCTGTGAGGTTATGGCTGATAATTGACAAAATACCTTCACAGTAGACTGGAATGTGTGTAATCACATTCGCAAGTTATGTTGGCACCTAAAATATTTACTTTTTATTTTATTTATTTATTTGTTCATTTTACATTTTGTAAAGAGAAAACATTTTTACATTATAACAATACAATGAAAAATGAAAAAAACGTAAAATGAAAGGAGACAGGGAGAAGAAAATAATCTTATTTTACCTGCCCCTTTTTTCTATAACAATAACAAAAAAGCGAGATCAATAAAAATAACTCAATCAAATATACAAATTTCCAAGCCACTCAACCAATGATACAAAATTTAAGCAATTTACATGATTTGAATACACATTTAAGTTTTTAGTACAATTTGACAATTTGAATATTTAGTATTTAATTAACATATTATCTTTAATCTTTTTTTTAAGTGAGTTAGTAGTTTTAATTTCATTTTCTAAACTATTCCACAAGTCAACACCTTGTATTGATACACACCGTCCTTTCAAACTTGTTCTGTATTTTGGCTTTGCAAAAATCTCCATTCCTTTCAGGTTGTAACAGCTCGATCTTTTTACAAAATTTGCTTGAACATTTAGAGGCAATGCATTTTTATGAGCTCTATACATTACCAACAAAATGTTGTAATTTACCAAATCATAAAACTTAAGCAACCAAAGTTGCTTAAATAATATATTCGACACACTATATGTGTAGTGAATTACTCTCAGCTACTGCCACACCAAATTTCAGCTCAGTGTCTGTACATTATAATTCAAAAAGTTAATATAATTAATAAAACATAATGGACTCAGAACTCATCCCTGAGGCACACCTTTAGTTATTGAGAGAAAGGGAGATTAGACCTTCAACTTGAACATGCTGAGATCTGTGAGAAATGTTCAAACCAATCAGCCGTTGTTATCATAGTCCAGTGATGATAAGGCTCTGCATCATGATGTCATGATCAACAGTATTAAGGGCTTTTGACAGATTCATAAAAAGTACTGCACGCATATGCTATCTTAAAAGCTAATAACGTTATTAATATTTTAAGACTGATGTTGTAGTGCTGTGCATTTTCCTAAAATCAGACTGAAAATTTGTCTAAATGTTATTTACTGTTAAAAATAAAAAAAACACACACCAAGGTCTCCAGAACCTTGGTCAATGCAAACAGTTTAGAAATGGGCCTGTGTATTTTTCTCTGGTCGTGTCCTTTGAACAAGGGGAGCGCACAGGCAGATTTCCATATGAAGGGAATTTTACAAAAAGCTCAGGTAGAGATTAAAAAATATAAGTTAGAGGAGGTGCAATAAAATCTTTTGCCAAAAAAAAAAAAAGATTTCCAGGGGTCAGGACCTGCTGACTTCTTGGAATAACATTGTGCACCTCCAAAACAGTTCTGTTATAAAGCAAAGAGGCGTGTTAAATACTGCCTGGACAAGCTGGAGGAGCTGTTTGTGAAAAACCAACAGAGTTGGACATGGAGCCCATAAGAATGAAGTGTCTGTTAAAAAAATCAAACATCTCACTCTAGTCTAGTTAAGATTATTTGATGTTTCAGTTAAAAAACAAAAAGTTGGGCTTTTGCATTTTTTATGTTGTAATATTTTGAAGTTTCCTAAAAGTAAGCCAAGCTGTCTGAATCAGCTGTTATTCCTTTTCCTGAGACATCTGTAATCCAGATTTGTTTCCTGATGTCAATAGTGATGTTAGTTTTGGAAAAACTCCTCTGAAATGCATCGAGATGTGCCAGAAACACTAATGTGATAAAAATAGAATTTTGTAGAGGAAAACGTCGGTGGCCCTTTTTTAAACCTCCCTTAGCACCAAAGTGGGTCAAGTTTAAATGTTGGCTTTTGTACACATTTAACAATTGAGATCTAACATATTAATTAAAGAGATTTAGTGATGAAGGCTAAACGTGGAAGAGGGAAAGTTTCACGGCTTTAAATGACTGTTGAAGAAAGTATCCTCTTTTGTGACTGACCGCAGGATCAAGCTTCTTTAGCTTCTTCAACCTGAGTGAAGGCACTTTTCCAGCACAAGAGCAACCATCAGTGATATTGATTAGATGAATCTGTGTTTAAAAACATGGATGGAGAACACAGACTAATGAAAGTTCAGTTTCACGGAGTCTACATGACACAGAAATGATAAAAGTTGTACTTTAACTGCAAAATTCTCTGGTAAATTCGAGTGTTACTTCAATCTCAGAGATCTGTAATAGTGGCTATAAACACCATCTGTTCAAACTGCTTTGGATTTCCTGGTTTCCTTTTTAATGGTTCAGATTTATAGGAACTGACGCTCTCCAATTACCATTTGGAGGTTGTTCTGTTTCAGTGTCAGAGTACTTACCTGTAAGTTCCCAGGACTTACCAGCCTGCATTATGTATTGATGCCAAAATTGCTAATATCCATGTACACATCAATATGAATTTTCATAATTCAGCCCAGTCCCTGTTGGTACAATGCACAACTCTATTATGAAATAGAAAATGTAATT
>JBBPBX010011560.1:21556-43946 GCA_038048925.1 Garcialebias charrua | reverse complement strand
AAGATAAAGACAGAGAAACAAGAAAGTCTAAATTATTCATTTATTAAAGAAAAGTTCAGCTCAGACACATATTTGCTATAATTTTTTATCAAACAATTAATTGTTTTTAAGTGTTAATCTTCTTAAAAGCCTTGCTGTGCGCTCCTGTGGAAGACTTTTGCAGCAGAGCTAAACACGGTCCACATTTTGACGTAGGTGCGACCTATATTCAGGTGCGACCTATAAGTCAAAGTCAAAGTCAACTTTATTGTCAGATCTGCAATATGTACTGTACAGGACATACACAGGACCGAAATTGCGTTTCTCTCAGTCCCTCGGTGCAACAGTAAACATCTAAACATTGAAACACTGAAACATATAATAATAGACATAAGCATAAAATAGTAAAACTAACACTGTCCTGAGTTTTTGCATAGTGGTATAAGAGTATGAAAATTTACACCGACTCTAAAACTAAAACATTAAACATTTAATGAACATAATATTGTCCTGAGTTTTTGCATACTAGTATAAAAAAAGAGTATAAAAAGTATAACTAAAATAAACTAAAGGTTTCTAGCATTGACATTTGCAAAGTGGCAAAGCAGCGTATGAGTTAATGTACACAGTACATGCACGAGGTAGTAGTTGATGTTGTTATAGAGGCAAAAAGTGGCATATGCAGTAAGGCACATTGGGCATCCTAAACAAGACCGGTCAGAGCACACTGTATATGTATCAGCAGCGGTGCAGATATTAGAGTAGTGTAAATGTAAACAGTAGCAATTAAATATAAGCAGTAGTAATAAAAGTAAACAGTATTAATAAATGTAAACAGAGAATGTAAACAGTACCATGACTATAGGCAGCGATGCAATACAAACATCAGTGCAAGTATGAGAAGTAGTGCAAACTGTATGAGCACATGACCGAGAGTTTAGTGAATAACCCGTCTGATGACACAGAGTCCAGTGCCAAAATCTTTGTGTTGTGTGGTAATGTGTGAGAAAGTTTTAGTGTTAAGGCAGTTCAAATGGGAGAGGAGGCAGAGCAGGCAGAGTGTTTAGCATCCTGACTGCCTGATGAACAGAGCTGTCTCTCAGTCTGCTGGTTCGAGCCTGGAGACTCCTCAGTCTCCTCCCTGATGGCAGCAGTCTGAAGCAGCTGTGTAGTGGGTGTGTGGGATCACCTGCCATGCAGAGGGCTTTCCGAGTGAGGCGTTTGCTGTGTAAGTCCTGCAGTGAGGGCAAGGAGGTGCCCACGATCTTCTCAGCTGCTCTCACAATGCGCTGGAGGCTCTTGCGGCAGGATGCAGTACATGCACCAAACCACACAGTGATGCAGCTGGTCAGGACACTTTCTATGGCACCTCTGTAGAAGGTGCTCATGATGGGGGTTGAAGCTCCAGCCCTTTTCAGCTTGCGGAGAAAGTAGAGACGCTGGTGAGCCTTCTTTGCCAGTGCTGCAGTGTTCCTGCTCCAGGACAGGTCCTTTGAGACGTGCACTCCCAGGAACTTGGTGCTGTCTACTCTCTCCACTGCGGTGCTGTTGATGGTCAGAGGGGCATGTTGGGCATCCCTCTTCCTGAAGTCCACAACAATCTCCTTTGTCTTCTCCACGTTGAGAGTGAGATTGTTGTGTCCGCACCACAAGGCCAGGCGGCTCACCTCGTTCCTGTAGTCCGTCTCATCGTTGTTGCTGATGAGACCCACCACTGTTGTGTCGTCCGCAAACTTGATGAAGTGGTTGGAGCTGTACGATGGTGTGCAGTCGTGTGTTAGCAGGGTGAATAGAAGGGGGCTCAGCACACATCCTTGTGGGGCCCCTGTGTTCAATGTGATGGTGCTAGATGTGTTACTCCCGACCCGCACTGTCTGTGGTCTCCCGGTCAGGAAGTCTAGCAGCCAGTTACACATTGAGGTGTTCAGCCCCAGACTGTCCAGTTTAAGGATGAGCTGTTGGGGGATGATGGTGTTAAATGCCGAGCTGAAGTCGATGAACAACATTCTAACATAGGAGTCCTTCGTGTCCAGATGTGTGAGAGCTGTGTGAAGGGCAGAGGAGATGGCATCGTCGGTTGAGCGATTAGGTCGGAAAATACGGAAAATAAAAAAATAATACGGAAAATACGGTAATAGTACAAAAACAATGCTCCTCAACCTCCTTCCAGAGGGGAGCGGAGCAAAAAGTGTGTGTGCTGGGTGAGTGGGGTCCTTCTTGATGCAGGTGGCTCTTTTCTTGCATCTGGAGGTGTAAATGTCTGTGATGGTGGGGAGGCTGACTCCAACAGACTTCTGTGCAGCCTTCACCACTCTCTGTGGAGTTTTTTTCCCCTGTAGCTAATTGACTCAACCTTTTCAACAAAGTATCTGAGAAAGTCGTTACAAGTATCGACAGAGGCCTCCATGTTGGCAGACTGAGGCACAGCTAAACTGGAGTTAATGGTCTTAAAAAGAACACAGGGATTGTGACTATTTTAAGCAATGATTTGAGATTTCTGTTAAGGCAGATAGCTAAGCTTGAGTCGGTGTTGTCCAGATCTGCCCTTTATAAACTAGTCCATGCCTTCATTACTACCTGACTACTGTAACACACATATAAACATACCTGTCAAGTTTTGGATTTAAAAATAAGGGAATTTTTCTTCCAGGTACTCCGAGCCATCCCACTACCCAACCAAAGTCCAGGACCCCTTACATTTTAAGACAGGTTTACAAGAAATCTACAATAACTACCTATCAGCCACTTACAAACCAGTTATGTTTGTGTGTCTATCTAACATTCAAACCTATTTTGTGAAAAGGATTAGTTGCTATAATTTAAAGGGAATGGAAATGTTTGTTAAACCTAAGTTTAGAACCAGTTTAAAGGGTAGGTCTACTACAATAAGAGGAATTGATCTTTGGAATGGACTAGAGGACAATGTAAAAATGTGAAGTCCATACTAATATTTAAGAAAATGATTAAAACTATTTTATTGAAGAGTTACATTTAAGTTGATTCTAATATAACAAATTATATTAGATATTTTGATGTGACTGTATATCTCTGATGAGACTGTATTATTTTGTATTACAAATAAGTATATTTATGTTTGAATTGATAGTTTGAATTGATTGTTTGATAAGGAGCAGATATGATAAGAAATGTTTTCTTCTTCTGCTTCCTTTCATTTTATGTTATGTTTAATTTTTCTTTTAAAAAATTGTCATTGTTTTTAATATGAAATGAATAAAATTATACAATACAATACAATGTGATCACAATCTGATAGGCCTACCTTTGTGCTTGACAGATTTTTCATGCAGTCGGACACTGCGGTAAAGTTAGTTTTACGTTGGAAGTTGGATATTCGAGCTCCGTGGCTTCAGGGGTGCGTTGCTCTCGTCAGTCCGCTTCATGGAGTCTGATTTCGGCAGTCTGACGGACACCGTTCCTTCCCCCATGAGACACTAAAGTCGCAGTTACAAATCTTACAAAACGCGTAATTGTGCCCCCCACCCTACTCTTCTTTTAGGAAAAGTAAATTCGCTGTCCCATTTTTCAAGATATTTACACAAAGTCTTAACTTTTTTGGCAGGGACACCTTTTCTCTCGTTACATTCATCCATTTCTGTTGTGTTTTTCCGGGTTCCGCTGCCAGCACAAACATCACGAGAACTTCCACCGAGGCTACTGCAGGTGGCAGTTCTCGCGATGTTTGTGACATACTGTAATTCAGAGGCACTGGAATGTTTTTTTAAGAATATTATAATACGGGAAATTTCCGGGAAAATAATAATTCGGGATGACGACGGGAAAGAGGGGTAAAATACTGTAGTTTCCCGGCCAAAACGGGAGACTTGACAGGTATGCATATAAATGAGTCCCTGAGGCTCAGTGAGACTAACCTGTATAAATAAAGGTTGAATGAAAAAAAAAAAAAATACTGTAACAAACTATGTTGGGTCAGTCAGGTTTCTCTTTCACGTATCCAGCTTGGCCAAAATGTTGCAGCTCTTAACAGGAACATGTAGGTTTGATCATATTTCACCAGTTTTGTCCTCCCTTCACCGGCTCTCTGTGTGCACAAGAATAGATTTAAAATTCTCAGTGTGTTAATGACCCTCATATCTCTGAACTACTTCAACCACATGTTCCTTCTCGGGAGCTGAGATCATCTGACCAGCTGCTTTTGGTTGAAACTCAGAGGAGATCGGTCTTTTTCAGTCATGGACCCTAAACTTTGGAACAATCTGCCTCAACATCAGACAGACCACTTCACTTCCTGTTTTTAATTCTCTGCTAACAATACACCCGACTTTTTACACAGTGTGGTTTGATTCAGTACAAAGTATTTTACTGTTGTGCATTGTCGTGTTTTTCTTTTGATGTGCTGGTGAAGATTATATAGGACAGATTCCCCGCCAGTTTTCACACCTGATGGGAACAGAGGAGCCTCATCTATGAACTAGACTAACAAAGACCCTAAGAAACCCCCTACTAATAGGGGCTGAGATGGTGTAGAGGCAGGGCAGCCGGCTCAGGACCGGAAGGTCTCTGGTTCAATCCCCGGTCACGGCATACCTTGTTGTGTCCCTGGGCAAGACATTTAACCCCGAGTTGCTCCCGGTAGGACTGGTTGGCGCCTTGCATGGCAGTCTACCGCTACCAGTGTATGAATGTGTGAATGAATGGGTGGATGGCTGGTACTGTGAAGAGCTTTGGGGCCCCTCAAAGGGGGCTGGAAAGCGCTATTTAAGTAAGCTCCAATGACCATTTACAGGTAGTCCCCGACTTACGAGCGAGTTCCGTACTTATGAGTTACTCGTAAACCGAAAATTCGTAATTCGGGACTACCTTTTTTTTTTTTTTTTTTTTTATATACCGCACGAGCACGTACATGTGCGGTAATGAACAGTTACAAAGCATTTCAACTATCCTAACACTTTAAAATACTTTAAAATATGAATAAAAAATATAAAAAAATAATTTCTTACTTTGAGCTGAGCTGTTTGCCTCCCTCCGCTGTGTTACGTCCGAGCTCCCAGGCTTCCTGTAGCACCATGCTGTCCAAACCCTTTACAGGAAGGACTGTTAGTATGCTATCTTCATACATTTGGAGCCAGAAAAAAGTTTTAATAAGTTTTAATAACTTACCAAAAGCCGTCTGCCAGCGCCGCCATTAGCAGCACCTGTTAGCATTAGATTAGCCCCACCGAGTCCGCTGCGCAGTTACGGGCAGTCCAGTTTAGCTGCAGCTTCAAAAAGGCTGTCGGCTTGTTATTCCAAGTTAGCTGGGTGTCCCCCGATATCTTCTGCTTCCAGTCCGACATCGAGGCGAGCTCCAGGAACCTCTGATCGCACAAAGCCGGCTGTCGAATCTGCAGCTCTGGTTTAGCATGTTAGCCTTAGCTCATACCATGAGCTGCTGGTCTCGCGCGGCGCTGTGGGAGCGCTCGGCGGAGCGATCGCGGCTGCTGCTCCAGTCCTGAGACATTCACAGAGTTCAGGGAGTGTTTCCAGTTAATTTATCCGTATGAGGCATCCTCTTATGGGAGAAACAGTCCTCCAAAAGCCGACTGCCGAGTGTGGAACTAATGAATGTAAAATGGCGGAGGCNCTGGTCTTGCGCGGTGCTGTAGGAACGCTCGGCGGAGCGATCGCGGCTGCTGCTCCAGTCCTGAGACATTCACAGAGTTCAGGGAGTGTTTCCAGTTAATTTATCCGTATGAGGCATCCTCTTATTATGGGAGAAACAGTCCTCCAAACCGGCTGCCGAGTGCCGAGACTCTGGAACTAATGAATGTAAAATGGCGGAGGCTGTATTTCCGGTTCCTGGTTCCCGCAGGAAGTTGTTCAAAAAAGCATGAAATTATTTTTTTTAAAAATAAATAATGATACTTTACGTATTTATAAAGCCATTTAAAACATTCAGAGCTGCAACAAAGTGCTGTACACATGAAATTAAGAACATTTAAACACAATTTTTTTTTTTTTTTTTCATATTTTTATTATTATGATAATCTCGTAAAGTCGGACGCTCGTAGGTCAGGGCGCTCGTAAGTCGGGGACCACCTGTACTGTTAAGGTGTGAGGTGTGATTTGTCAATCTACATATGTACGTGTGCATCTTATCTCAGCCTTTAAACCCTGAACCCCACTCTCTGCTCTTTGAATTGAGAAAGCTCCTCGGATGAAGAGCAAAACGTCCTCTGTCACAAATAAAGTCCAGTTGTTTTTGTATTGAATGTTTTTTGAATTTTCTTTTGATGCTTTTAATTCATTTTCCGTACTATCATTAGTTTTTATTTTTCCCCATGAATTTACTCCCTTTTATTTTTGTTGTTAAGCACTTTGGTAACAGCTGCTGTTTTAAATGTGCTTTATAAATAATTTTGACTTCACTTATCGCTCTGATGAGGTCCAAGGTATTGCTAACATGTGGTGATATTAACACATAGGTGAGACAGAATATCTTGATGCATGCTCAATAATCCAGGTAGATAAATCTAAAAAGGTTAAGTCAGGTCCTCTGAATGAATTCTTCTTTGTTGAAACGTTTTGGGGTTTTTTTCTCCAAAAGATCTCTTCAAGTTTCAATAAAGAACAATCCGCCCAGGGGTGTTCAGACTTTTTCAGCATGCGAGCTACTTTTGAAATGATCAAGTCAAAGTGATCTACCTACTATAAGGCCCCGTTTACACGAAAACAACCTGTGGAAACTTTAGTGATTTTTCAATGTTTATAGGGGGTAATAAACAAAAAATAAGCTGGTTTACATGAAAAATGCTGTAGTTTTCATGTCAGTCGGGTTGCCAGATAAGAAATCATGAACTATAGTACTGTGGCTTTAAAATTATAGTATTTTGACCTAAACTGTTGTGTTTGCGAGTAAAGACGTTCTAAGATTCAATTCAATTCAGTTTATTTATATAGCGTCAAGTCACAAAAGAAGTAATCTCAGGGCACTGAACAGACAATTTTTTTGTATGTCATGCTGTGATCTACCAGTACTAACTCAGAGATCTACCAGTAGATTGCGATCTACCTAATGAGCACCCCTGGTCCAGAGGAACTGATTCAACCTTGTTGGGTGAGACAGAATCTTTTTTTTCTTTTTCCATTGACAACAAACTAAACAGTCCACGTCTCTCGTGTATGGAGTCAGTCGCAGTGCCCCTTCGCCTATCCTGAAAATTATTCATGTTTGGAGCTCTTACCAGGTTGTCTGCTGGGTGGTGGTCTGGTTGATTTGGACCCAAGAGTGCACGAGGCAGATGACAGAATGTCAGGCAAGATTAAATTAAAACAATGTTTTTTTTTTATTTATAATAATAATAATAATAATAATTAATAAAATAATAAAGAAAAGTGACATAAACAGGACTGAACAGCAACAAAAGGACTGGTGGCACTTGGAACAATTTAAACAGAGGATACTGTCAGGAGCAGGGCAGATACAGGTTCATTATTGAGAGGAACCAGGTGGGAGATAGCTGATAAACAGCTGACTGAGTTGATGATCAGGGGAGCTGCAGCAATGCATCGATTGGGAACACAAACAGACAAAATGAAAATTGTGATGCTAAAAACAAGAGCAGAAGAAAAACTGATAGAGAATGTCTAACAAAACTGAAACAACTTACACTGTTGTCCAGTAGTGGGCATCCTACCGCTTGGGAGCGCTAATGCGCTAATCTGCTTACAGCGGACCTAACGTTTTTGTCAGCGTAACAGCGGTTTGATTAACTTTTATAATTCATAAGCCGATTTGCGCTTTTTTTATTTAAAATGCAGTACCGATAATAACTAATTATCTATCAGTAAAAACGAAAAAACGTATTTACAGGCCCGGACGACTGCTAACAGACCATATCCTGTCAGCGCCGGATGTGGTCCGTGACAAAAAAGCGTCCCCTCACAGTCTCTTTGCTAGAGCGAGCGCTCTCAGTTAGCAGCCAGTGTGTTACTCTGCAGCCTTATTGCTTGTTTTCGAAGAGTCAGACGAAGAGTTTTTAACATGGAGGGTGAACTTATGGATGTTTCTCAGCGGCCTACGCGACGCGTCTGGATTTTAAAAAGTATTTCGCCATTTGCCCTCTTCAAAATGGCGGCCGCGACGGCCACAGAAGATAAGGACTTTCCATGAAAACACGGTAAAAACAATTATTTCTTTGCTGAGAAAAAATATATTTCTTAGCTGACTTTATAGCACAAGGTTTTTCTGAGCTTAGCCGGTTCAAATGGTCAAATCTGGTGGATTAAAAAAAGTATTTCGCCATTTGCCGGCCGCCATTTTGAAGAGGGCATATGGCGAAATATTTTTTTAATCCAGCAGATTTGACCATTTGAACCGGTTAAGCTCAGAAAAACCTTGTGCTATAAAGTCACTGACTTTATAGCACAAGGTTTTTCTGAGCTTAACCGGTTCAAATGGTCAAATCTGCTGGATTAAAAAAAGTATTTCGCCATATGCCCTCTTCAAAATGGCGGTTAGCGTGTTAGCATTAGCGTCCGCTAGCATTGCTAATACATAAGTGCTTTTGAAATTGCGGACCTAAATAAATCAATAAGTGCTTTAGAAATTGTGGAACTAATTTTTGGATTAGCGCTGCCCAACACTGCTGTTGTCTGGAAACAAAAGCAGAAATAACTTACAGAATATTAAATATAAACAGAAAAACTATCATACAAAACAAGAAAGTTCATGCCCAATAATCCAGGTATCAAATCCGATAATTCTCCTCCCTGCCTGGGAAGAGTCGACGAGGGACAGGACGGCCTCCAGAAACCATATTGGCTCCAGCAAACTGGTTGGTCCACTTAAGGTGTTTACTTGGTGGGGGAACAGTGTGCAGGAACTACTCTGACTGATGAAGCCCTCTGGAGTGAGGGTGAAATGTTTCTACTAAAAAAAAACTGCCCACATGACCTGATTGAGAACTATCGGATATCATACAAAACATTAAGAGTTTTATCACAATAACTACGGTATGTACCACATTTTTCGCCCTATAAGTCACTTTTTTTTGCATAATGTACATGCCCTGTGACTTATACACTGAAGTGACGTATTTATGTTTTTCCCCATATTTATAAACCAATTTTTGACAGAGATATGATCGTTTTCATTCATTCTGACTGATAATATTGAACACAACCATTTTCGGCCGCTAGTTGGCAGCAGAGTAGTATGGCATGCCGTTGTGTCATGTAATAGGTAAAAGTGACTGTTAATGACACAATCGGCTTACCGCCACCTTCATTCTGCTCACTTGGAGCAAAATCAGCTTAATTTTGTTGCACCGCCCCGTCGAAATCCAGCTGATTGGACCATTGAAGTGCATTTATTAAGTAAAAGTTCAACTGAGATACACCTTTACTATAATGTTGATCAAACCAATATTTGTTTTAGGTGGTTATCTTGTTAAATTTCGAAGAAATGAACAGCGACTCTTCCCTCTGCGCGTGCTTGCTTCTACAAATCGGCTTTGGAAATGCAGCTGATTTGACCGTCAAAGTGCAAAAGTTCAACTGAGACACACCTTTACTATAATTTCGAGCAAACAAACAATTGTTTTAAAGTGTTAATCTTGTTAAATTCTTGTTCAAGTCCTCCTGTGCATGCTCCCGCGGTCACCATTTGGTAGCCATTTGATACACACCGGCCCATGTTTCCTGGTGGTCAGCGGTGACGCATTATAGATGCAACGTAAACGGCGAAGCGAGTGACGTATTTATAAATGTTTCCATTTTATTAGACATATTTGGACTGATGCGACTTATAGGGCGATGCAACGTTTATGGTGGAAAATGTGGTAATTTACACTTTCCTTGTCTATTTGTCATGGCTGTAGCTCAGAAAAGTTTTCTGCCATTTGAGAAGTTTCTGATTCTTGTCTCCATGCTGCTGACATCTCTTATCTTACACCTCCTTCACAATGAATGAGGTCTCTGCTTTGCTCTCCACAATCTCTTTTAAAAGCTTCTTTCAGTCTAAGGGCAAACATGACTCTTGAACGGCATCAGGATGCATCTACACACTAGAAGATTGTGCTATACTAACATGATGATAAAGAATATGTAACTCAACACGAGTCAACGTTTGAAACAAATTGTCTAAGGTGATCTGTTTAAATAAGAGCAGCCAGTGTCCCGTTTGTTTATGTGAAGGAGCAGAACTTAAAACTTGCACTGGGATCCAGTGAGAACACTTTCAGCTTCTAGGGTGCTGTATGAAGACCAGCTTTATTACACGTAAGGTACCGTAATTTCCAGACTATAAGCTGCTACTTTTTTTCCACACATTTTGTGCACTGCAGCTTATACAATGCTTAGGCTAAGTTATGGATTTTTTTTTCTGGGATGAGCAAACAAGCTTCATGTCGTCAAAACATTTTTGCCTCGTCACACCCGGGTGCTCACATAGCTCCCCAATACACGTTTCCCTTGGGGGAGTGGGGCCTCATGATTCAATGAGACTATCTGTATAAATAAAGGTTTAAAAAAACTGACCAATGAAATTACGGAATGTCACAGTGGACCAATGAAACAGGGAGAGGAGAACATGGACGTTCTCTCCCCCTGCCTGTTTTGAAAGGCAGCTGCATGTTGAAGAGGACAGCTCAAGCTTGTGCAGGAAGAAGATGAAGATAGCGATCTATGACTTCCTGGTAGGTTATTTTTTTTTAATTTATTTTACCAGTTGTATTACAGACACTGTTCAGACAAAACATTTACTGTATGTCGAACTTCATGCTCAATAATCCAGGTAAAAAATCGAACAAAGTTCAGTCAGGTCATCTGGACGGTTTCTTTTTTCTGTTGAGATGTTTTGTCCTTCATCAAAATTTACTGTACGTATTAACGTATGTTACAAGTATTTAATTAAAAGTTAAAAATATATATTTTTGTGTAAATATCTCATGTTACAACATGGACACCCATGGCTTATAGACAAGTATGATCTATATATGTACAAAATTATTATTATTATTGTGGGTGCAGCTTATATTCGGGTGCACTTATTACGGTATTCCACCCAGGACTCCAATACTTTATTACTGTACTAGGAAAATTTAAATGTGCATTCTCCAAGCCCTTCTCAACAGTTCACATGTAACGGAGGATCCATTATGTTTATAATACACTCTGAAGATTAACCAAAAATCCTGTAAAAATAAATTTCAGGCTTAAATTTTACTTTGTAAACGTGGTCATTCACAAGAGTAAAACAATGAAATTAGCCTTGTTGTCATTTATATTTGTGTGTGTGTGAATAAAAGGCAGGACATGGACTAAATAATGTATAGCCTAAGAAATGCCTTATAAATGAATGTATCTTGTTGTGCAAAGTGCTTGAGTTGTTAACAGGACTTGAGAGTGGCTGTACAAATGCTGTCCATTTAAAAGATTGTACACAGAGAGAGATAGCAACATGTTTCTGACAGAAAATGTTTGGATTTATTGTGTATTTTCACTTATCCTCGCAGGGGCAACATCATACAACCATGTTTTTACATACATTCACCTGAATATTGTAGTCAACTTTGCTGAAGGTTTTAGTGTCTTTTAGCTTGACAAGTCCTTTTGACATCTCTTTAGTGATCATGACTGACTACAGCTGGTAGTTTTCTTTGCCAGCATAAAAAATAATCATTTGACAACACTAATTTAAAGAACCAATACTTAGAGCAAAGGGAAAATCCAAGGAACTCAATTAAAATATAAAATAGACAAGAAATTGGTTTTAAAAAAATTCACAAACGGACCAGGATCTAGTCTCAAACTTGCCCTGAACTGGGAACTGCTGGGACCCTGCTCCAAAAGCCACAGCTCCAAGTTTGATGACAAGCCCAGCTAAATGGATAAAACAAAAATAACAACTAAGGCCAAATCCTTCATCTTCACCTCAAATCAGACACCGTTGAAACTTGGACACAACAGGGTGTTCCAACTGGACAATAGTCCCAAACCCGCATCAGAACTGGTTTCTGATTGGATAAAACTGGTCAACATTAAGGAATTCCCAAAGCTTTGACCTCAACTCAATAGCCTATATGCCACGGGGGGGCGTGACGTACTTCCGGCAATAATGCAACACCTACCCGCCACTTCCGGTTCCCATCCACCTCCGTTGTTGTTAGCGTTAGCTCCTAGTAGCAAACCATGACAACGAGCCGAAACGGGAAGCGGCCGCGCGCTACCGGCACTACACGTGAGTACCGTTGTGTCCGCCCACCGGTGGGAACAGCTGTTCCGCGGGGGGGTTTCGGCGAACATTTATCGCGGCTATCCGTAGGGGGAACGTCGCCATGATTTTATATGGTTTTATATGTGTATAGAGTTGTTATTGGTGTGTATGCTGATGTTTTATTAATTGTATTTAGTCATTTATGTTCGTGTCTTTCCCGCTAACCGGAAGTGCGCCGTCTGTGTAATGACTACGGAGGTGCTGGAACGGAAGTCCGTGGCATATAGGCTATTGAAGGGGGTCAAACTCACTTACAAAAGGGGGCCAAAATTAAAACCTTTTTCAAACTAAGGACCGATTTCAGAAACTACACGAACTCAAATCAGATACCAACATATTTTCTTGGTTACAGGTTCCTCAACAAGAGTTTGATTGATCTCATTTGATGTTCTCTGTTGTGCTTTTGACATCATAATCAAAAGATTACTGAAAAAAATCAAGAGATGGAAGTATTTTACGTTTCACATATCATCTTGAGGGCCAGATAAGATGTCAAAGAGGGCCACATTTGGCCCCCGGGCCATGAGTTTGACACATATGAACTAAACTGAAAAGGTCCAAGTCAGTGTAAGAATATCAACCTACTTAAATAAATTTTACCTGTTCTGCCAAAAAGTGTACGTGGTCAAATATCAGCCTATGGTCAAGATCCAACTTCCTAAGGGACATTAACAAAGTCCAGTAGTCCTTCGTTTATCGTGGGTGGTTTGGACCACGTCCACATGCCATAAGTGGAAAAACCTCGAAGTAGAGATACAGTAGTTCAAGTTCAAGTTCAGTTCAAGTTCAGTAAACTTGACATGTGTCAGGCTGTAATCACACACATCACCTGTTACTCCCTCCTTAAATTAACATTTTAAATACTGTAAGATTTTAAATAAACAATCCATGCATGGAGTGTTTATTTAAAATGGTACAGTATCTAAATTAAAATTGTAGAGAAGAGAAGTGCAGCAGGACGTCAAAGTGATGTCACACAGCTTCAGCTCTGCAGCACGGAGCACAAATGTACTTCTTGATCAAGTACACTGAAACAGCTGAACATAGAAGTTCTACCATGATTAAATATAACTTTTAACACTTTTATATTGTGTGATTATGATGATTTTTATGATGTAACATACTTTGAATTTTAAGTTGGAAGACATAAGTCGATCGGTGCATCTGGACAGCAATGGGTTAACCCTTCACGAAGCTGCTGCAGAAGAAATGTGTGGGGTGGCAGAGAAGAAGATCAGCAGATCAGCTGTAGGAGGGAGCTTCCCCCTACACTTATGGGCTGCACACATGATGCATCATTTAAAATAATTTATTTTAAATAAACAACCCATAGATCATCCATCAATCAACCAATTGTGTCATGTCCAATCTTACTTTGAAAGACCGCAAAGTAGCAAACCGCAAAGTGGCGAACTGCAAAGTAGCAAACTGCAAAGTAGCGAACCACGAAGTAGCGAACCACGAAGTAGCGAACCACGAAGTAGCGATCCGTGCAGTAGCGAACCATGCAGTAGCGAACCATGAAGTAGCGAACCGTGAAGTAGCGAACCGCGATGTAGCGAACCGCGAAGTCGCAAACCACGAAGTAGTGAACCGCCAAGTAGCGAACTGCAAAGTAGCGAACTGCAAAGTAGCAATCCGCGAAGTAGAGAATCGCGAAGTAGCAAACTGTGAAGTAGCAAACCGTGAAGTAGCGAACCGCGAAGTAGCGAACCGCGAAGTAGCGAACCGCGAAGTAGCGAACCGCGAAGTAGCAAACCGCGAAGTAGCGAACCGCGAAGTAGCGAACCGTGAAGAAGCGAACCGCGAAGTAGCGAACCGCGAAGTAGCAATCCGCGAAGTAGCGAACCGCGAAGTAGCGAACCGCGAAGTAACGAACCGCGAAGTAGCGAACCGCGAAGTAGCGAACCGCGAAGTAGCGAACCGCGAAGTAGCGAACCGCGAAGTAGCGAACCGCGAAGTAGCGAACCGCGAAGTAGCGAACCGCGAAGTAGCGAAGAAGTAGCGAACCGCGAAGTAGCGAACCGCGAAGTAGCGAACCGCGAAGTAGCGAACCGCGAAGTAGCGAACCGCGAAGTAGCGAACCGCGAAGTAGCGAACCGCGAAGTAGCGAACCGCGAAGTAGCGAACCGCGAAGTAGCGAACCGCGAAGTAGCGAACCGCGAAGTAGCGAACCGCGAAGTAGCGAACCGCGAAGTAGCGAACCACGAAGTAGCGAACCACGAAGTAGCGAACCACGAAGTAGCGAACCACGAAGTAGCGAACCACGAAGTAGCGAACCACGAAGTAGCGAACCACGAAGTAGCGAACCACGAAGTAGCGAACCACGAAGTAGCGAACCACGAAGTAGCGAACCGAAGTAGCGAACCACGAAGTAGCGAACCACNAGCGAACCGCGAAGTAGCGAACCGCGAAGTAGCGAACCGCGAAGTAGCGAACCGCGAAGTTGCGAACCGCGAAGTAGCGAACCACGAAGTTGCGAACCTCGAAGTAGCGAACCACGAAGTAGCGAACCACGAAGTAGCGAACCACGAAGTAGCGAACCACGAAGTAGCGAACCACGAAGTAGCGAACCACGAAGTAGCGAACCACGAAGTAGCGAACCACGAAGTAGCGAACTACGAAGTAGCGAACTACGAAGTAGCGAACTACGAAGTAGCGAACTACGAAGTAGCGAACTACGAAGTAGCGAACTACGAAGTAGCGAACTACGAAGTAGCGAACTACGAAGTTGCGAACTACGAAGTTGCGAACTACGAAGTTGCGAACTACGAAGTTGCGAACTACGAAGTTGCGAACTACGAAGTTGCGAACTACGAAGTTGCGAACTACGAAGTTGCGAACTACGAAGTTGCGAACTACGAAGTTGCGAACTACGAAGTTGCGAACTACGAAGTTGCGAACTACGAAGTTGCGAACTACGAAGTTGCGAACTACGAAGTTGCGAACTACGAAGTTGCGAACTACGAAGTTGCGAACTACGAAGTTGCGAACTACGAAGTTGCGAACTACGAAGTTGCGAACTACGAAGTTGCGAACTACGAAGTTGCGAACTACGAAGTTGCGAACTACGAAGTTGCGAACTGCGAAGTAGCGAACCGCGAAGTAGCGAACCGCGAAGTAGCGAACCGCAAAGTAGCGAACCGCGAAGTAGCGAACCGCGAAGTAGCGAACCGCGAAGTAGCGAACCGCGAAGTAGCGAACCGCGAAGTAACGAACCACGATGTAGCGATCCACGATGTAGCGATCCACGATGTAGCGATCCACGATGTAGCGATCCACGATGTAGCGATCTACGAAGTAGCGAACTACGAAGTAGCGAACTACGAAGTAGCGAACTACGAAGTAGCGAACTACGAAGTAGCGAACTACGAAGTAGCGAACTACGAAGTAGCGAACTACGAAGTAGCGAACTACGAAGTAGCGAACTACGAAGTAGCGAACTACGAAGTTGCGAACTACGAAGTTGCGAACTACGAAGTTGCGAACTACGAAGTTGCGAACTACGAAGTTGCGAACTACGAAGTTGCGAACTACGAAGTTGCGAACTACGAAGTTGCGAACTACGAAGTTGCGAACTACGAAGTTGCGAACTACGAAGTTGCGAACTACGAAGTTGCGAACTACGAAGTTGCGAACTACGAAGTTGCGAACTACGAAGTTGCGAACTACGAAGTTGCGAACTACGAAGTTGCGAACTACGAAGTTGCGAACTACGAAGTTGCGAACTACGAAGTTGCGAACTACGAAGTTGCGAACTACGAAGTTGCGAACTACGAAGTTGCGAACTACGAAGTTGCGAACTACGAAGTTGCGAACTACGAAGTTGCGAACTACGAAGTTGCGAACTACGAAGTTGCGAACTACGAAGTTGCGAACTACGAAGTTGCGAACTACGAAGTTGCGAACTACGAAGTTGCGAACTACGAAGTTGCGAACTACGAAGTTGCGAACTACGAAGTTGCGAACTACGAAGTTGCGAACTACGAAGTTGCGAACTGCGAAGTTGCGAACCGCGAAGTAGCGAACCGCGAAGTAGCGAACCGCAAAGTAGCGAACCGCGAAGTAGCGAACCGCGAAGTAGCGAACCGCGAAGTAGCGAACCGCGAAGTAGCGAACCGCGAAGTAGCAAACTGCGAAGTAGCAAACTGCCAGTGGTGGGCAACGCTAATTAAAAAATTAGTTCCACAATTTCTAAAACGCTTATTAATTTTTTTAGGTCCACAATTTCAAAAGCACAAATGTCTTATGAAAATTAGGGGAAGCTAATCTAATCCGCTATTTATATATTTCTATATATTATATATATATATATATATATATATATATATATATATATATATATATATATATATATATATATATATATATATATATATATATTTATATATAGCCGGCAGCGTTATCAATATTTGCACTACACTGCCAACTGAAAAGTAACAAAAATGATCCTAAAAGGATGAAATTACAAAAATCAAAGGATTTATTTAATACTTTACGTACATATATTCTATTCGGCCACGAAATTAACAAAAAATAGAATGATCTTTTAATCCCTAAAACCACTTTTAAATCTCAAATACACGGGTGTGTCGCCACCGCATTTATACATAAAAGTAACCCAAATACATAAAACTAACGACTCACCGTCGAATGGTCGACACAAAACACACAATAAAATCCTCCGGCCACGTTAATTTGGCTTGAAACAGCGGGGTTCTCTGCGGATTTATCCATTAGTAACCCAGCACAACCAACCAGCTGGACACAGAGTTAGCGTCTATAGGTAGTCAACAGATTTAATGAAAAGTAACTAAAATACATAAAAATAACGACTCACCGTCGAATGGTCGACACAAAACACACAATAAAATCCTCCGGCCGCGTTAATTTGGCTTGAAACAGCGGGGTTCTCTGCGGATTTATGAAGAGACCGAGCGCAGCCAGCTAGCCACAGAATTAGCCCCTGAGTTCACCTCTGACCCGGAAGATGTCAAGATGGAATAGTCCATTTTTAGTAGGGGGATAAAGAAATCGACCGTTTTTTTTATTGCGTATTTAATGATCGTTTTCATCGTAACTATAATTATTTTTATGTTAAATGTACATTAACAAGCAGGATCAATGTTAGGGATGTAGGTGACTGGCCGGGGCGCGGCGGGGCCGGGGCCCCATGCTGATTGGGATCCCCAGGCAACGGCATCATTTACCTACATGGTAGATCCGAGTCTGTTCTCCGCTCTGCTCCCTCCCCCCTCCAACCCTTCCTCCTCTCTGCTCTTTACGGTGGGGAAAAAGGTAAAACAAGCAGCATAAGAGCTTGTAAATAAGTTTATTGGTTTTTACTGATAGATAATTAGTTATTAGCGGTACTGCATTATAAATAAAAATAGCACAAATCCGCTTATGAATTATAAAAGTTAGTCAAACCACAAAAACGCTGACAAAAAGTTTAGGTCCACTGTAAGCGGATTAGCGCTTTAGCGTTATCTAGCGTTCATGTGCCCACCATTGCAAACTGCGAAGTAGCGAACTGAGATGTAGCGAACTGCGAAGTAGCGAACTGCGAAGTAGCGAACTGCGAAGTAGCGAACTGCAAAGTAACGAACTGCAAAGTAGTGAACTACGAAGTAGCGAACTGTGAAGTAGCGAACTGCGAAGTAGCGAACTGCGAAGTAGCGAACTGCGAAGTAGCGAACTGCGAAGTAGCGAATTGCGAAGTAGCGAACTAGCGAACTGCGAACTAGCGATCTGCGAAGTAGCGAACTGCAAAGTAGCGAACTGCGAAGTAGCGAACCACGAAGAAGCGAACCGCAAAGTAGCGAGGGATTATACTTTATTGGTAGGATGTGATTGTAAAACTAAGCCTGAATGTGTACATTTTGACCATGTGTGGATTAGAGAAAACCCACAATAAATTCAAACATGTGGTATGAATTCTTGCTTTTAATAATCATTAAAGTTCTTTCATAATCACTCCAGCATGGAAAAAGAACGACTCTTAAATCTTTAAAAGTCTTAATTTCAAACGGCATTTGTGGCCATAACGAGAGTTTAAACTTCTCATACAACTCTACATGGCCGTGTTGATGAAGAAGACATGGTGGGTCTGACAACATTTGAGTGCTGGAGTCCTCGTCATTCTTTCTCCTTAGAAGGTAAAGTTCAACCCTGACGGCTGCAGTCAAGTCTCATCACTCAGAAGCTCTCTCCTCTCTGTATCATATCTGTGTTCCTCTCCCTGGCCTCATAGTCACATGTCCATCTCTGCCCAGTTCAAGTTCCCTATATAGAAAAAAAAAAAATCATGGTTCCTACGTGTCGTTTTTCTCTCTTCTCCCTCTTGTCTCTTGCTACCTTGTGTCAGGAGATCTGGGTCACGCAGGGGGCAAACTTCATTTCCATAAATGAGGACAGAAAAAGAAATCTTGACACGCCAGTTAGTTAACAGCACATTGGCCCCTATCACCCCAACACGCACACACACACACTCACACAGGACTTGCTGAGGCCTGTTTAGCTAATTAGCATTGACTCAGTCCATGTGTGTGGGTATGTGTCGATGGGAGCCAGCAGACATGTGTGGATGGGCTGGTGACCCAGTTTAGGATGAACGAAGAAGAATAACGTGGTCCTCCTGAACAGGACAGGTTACAGCGGACATGTATAGATAGAAGTAAGGTTATGAGAGTGGGGGGTGCAGGAGGCAGGAGCTGTGAAAAACTCAAACCCGTTGGTCTCTCGTGAGTTCATTGTGTGTGTTTGTGTCTGTGTTGTTTTTGATCTTTTTCCTCTGTGGGTGTCATTATCGGTCGTCCCGCTCTCTGCGGGGACCATGTTTACTCAGCACGCTCTCTGAGCTGCCACCGTGGGAGTCACGCATCCGCCATCGCCATGGCAACCAGCAGAGGCACCGAGCCCGTCTGGATGTCACCTTGAAACACAGCCCGTTCAGCGTTTCAGACGTTTTGGGCTGATGGGTGAGCAGAAGTTCATCCTGAGAACTTCACGTTCAAGTCAACCTATCTGGTTACATAATTACATTTTAAATTAAGAAATGCGTTTAATGAGGAAAGTGGCTGTAGTTTAAATTAATTTCATTCGTATTTGTTTTTTTGCTAGTTCAGACCACTTGTTTTTGTTTAAAAAAAGTTCTTGTGAGTCTTAAAATAAAAAAATAAAAAACAATTGAATGCAGAACTTGTGATGGTTTATGACTAACATCAGAGCTTTTTGTGGACAGTCTAGTCTTACAGCAAAACATGGTCCAGTACTGCGTACCACTAAAATATTCTGTACCGATACGCAGTACCCAGGGCTGGACTGGCCATCGGGCACACCGGGCAAATTCCCGCTGCGCCGGCCGGCCCAGCGGTGATTTTTGGGCCGCCCGGGCGGTCCTGACTGTCATGAAACAAAAAAATAAATTATAGCTATTTTTTTGTCAATCGCGACGGCCGATTGGTTGATTTTCTTGAACGACATCGAGCTAATCCAATGAAATCTCTCAGCACTCTTTGGCGGCCCGACCAGACCAGCCCCTCCTCTTTAGACCAATCAATCAGTCATACACAGAGAGGAGAAGACAACATGGAGAGCAGCAAAAAGCGAAAAGGAGGCGCCGAAAAAAATAGGATTAAAAAGAGACAAGCCCTTCAGGCAGATGCTGCAAAATGTATAAAAATAACCCAGATGTTTGCTGGTGGCTGTGGAGCGCGGCCACCTCGCAGCAGCCACAGGTGCCGACAGCGGAGGTCTGCAGGTGCACCGAGAAATGGCGAGAGGGGCGCGGGAGACCCGCGGCAGATGCCGATGCGAGCGTGGGAAATACTCAACTTCAGGTAAGAAGTGATGAAAATACACATGACTCTGAGTCTAATACAGGGTGACCAGCTGGGCTGGGTGGGAGTCTGAGAGAAGGCGAATAAAATAAGGATAAGAATAAATAAGGCAGAGAATGCGCAGCACCGGGTCCTGCTCGCATTTACATATCTGCAGCATTCCCCCAACATTTACATATCTGCAGACAAACCCCATAAATCAAATCAAAACCCAAAATGCACCAACTTTCAGTCCAAACGCTCTTCTCAGATAAAAAGTTAGTTTGAAGCGGGATGAGGAAACGCCCACTCAATCCATCCAGGCGTCGGTGCGGCGAAATAAAAAGAAACAATCTCACCAGAGTCTCAAGGTCCTTTTAGCGTGCCTCCCCTGCAGTCCTGGTAAAGGAAAAGTTACTGATCCACCGCGATCCCAACTCAAGGTGATACACAGTCCACAGGCAGTCCAGGGCAACGGCCTCACGCCAAATCCTTCTCAGCAGGTGCGCACTCCAAGGTGAGACAGAGAGGAAGCGCCGTCACTTCCTCCTGCTTTTAAGTCCACTTCCCCACCGTCTCCAAAACATATTATTACAAAACAAATTTACACAAACAAATAAACATGTTCAAACTTTCATTTGGAACACACTCGTTACCTTTCAGGAGACAACAATTAATAATAAATGGTCATATTGCAGCGTAGATAATATAATAAAATAAGGAAACAAATTGAAATAAATCTAACGCTTTATTAATCGATCAGTGACCATTACAAAGTGATGAAATACACATGACTCTGAGGATGGTGTAGTAAGTTTAAGTTCATTAGACAAGTACATATACACCAACAAGACAATGTTTGTTATGTTATCTTAACACAAAACAGGAATATATGGCTGATGGAAAAATAAAGTTTCTTTATAGAATGGTTGTTTGAGATTTTTAATTTCTGTGTTCCTGTTGTTACAATACAGAGCCATCAGGCTCTCTGATGGTTCCTCCTTTTTGAGGCATGGTATGGTATGGTTTCCTATAAATACTGTATAACAAACACCATTATGTCATCTTAATAAACTATGATTTTATTCTAAGCACCTTGTTGGGTCAAGGGAAAACAGACATAAATACAAGCAATATCTAAGAGTGATTGCTGTTAGCACATCTTGCTCTGACTATAATCATTCTGACAGGGTGCCATGATAACATGGGTCATCATAGAATTACTGACTTAAATAAAAAAGTATCTTTTCATTACAGTTTGCAAGCACTGTCACAAGAAATTTGTTTCCATTCACGAGCGTCATTCTCTTTCCATCAATACCTGGTGGGCCACTCTGCTCAAAATGCCCGAGCCGATTTTTTGTCCCAGTCCAGCCCTGGCAGTGCCTGGAAGAGAGGAGAGCCGCTGTAGAGCCCCATTCAGAACCAGTCACGGCTGCACTTTGGGTTGGAATAGATTTGCTTGAAATAATCAATCTAAAACACGACAATCAGTTAATAAAAAGCTTTTTTTTTCATTTCAAATTGTTTCTGAACTGTTCGTACTATGCTGGAGCATCAACTCTTCACCGTGTTGAAGTTATTCTTACGTTGGACATGACATTCGAGCTTGGTGGCTTCAGTGTTGTGTTCCTCTCGTTCGATCCGAAGCAGGCAGTCTGATTTGAGTGAGCTGAGCTCAACCTGCTCCTCCTCTGAGACGTAATGGTTCACTTAGGGACCCTCAACAATTTTTTTCATTCATTCAACCTTTATTTAGGCAGGTTGATCCCATTGAGCCTCAAGGACTCATTTACAAGAGAGACCTGGTTTCAACAAAGAATGATGACAACAGCAACAGTAGATTTTCCTTGGACAATCAACAATAGACAAACATAAGGGAGAAATACAGATTTTTTAAACAAGTTAAAACAAAGATATCAAAATAGCAAAAACAGAATTACCAAACCAATCACTCTTCAGAAACAAAAATTTATATATTTTCCATCATTTGACCGCCTGACACAAAGCTAATGTTAAACTACTCTAATAGACCTGACACACAACACACCATCATTTATTTCTCATTTTAAAGCATTTTCTAATGGGTTATTGAGCGAAAACCATGATTTTTGAACAAGTAAATTATGTAAAATTAGAAATGCTTTAAAATGAGAAATAAATGAGGGTGTCTTGTCTGTCAGGTCTATCGTAGTTTAACATAATTTTTGTGTCAGTGGGTCACATGACATGAAAATTATTGTGCAAACCCACTGAATGTCTGATTTCTTCATGTAGCTTTGAACATTTACAAAAGTTGATACATTCATTCAAAAGCAAACTTAAAGTTGATGTAACTTTTATAATATATATATAT
>JBBPBX010011560.1:10253-21484 GCA_038048925.1 Garcialebias charrua | reverse complement strand
GATATATAGATAGATATAAAGTTACATTAGTTTTTTTTACCCATTTGTGAAAACTGTCACTATGTCGTGACACCTCCAGCCATGACTCTGTAAAACTTATTAAGTTTGCAGACGACACCACCCTCATCGGGCTCATCTTGGATGGTGATGAGTGTGCCTACAGGAGGGAGGCGGACCGGCTAGTGACCTGGTGCAGCGACAACAACCTGGAGCTTAATGCCCAGAAGACAGTGGAGATGATCGTGGATTTCAGGAAAGCCACAGCCCCTCTAACCTTAATCCTAATTACAAAACCCAAAACAAGCTAAATATCACAAATCTCTCACAACTCATGACTCACTCCTGCTCTCACTGGGACTTCTGTGTCTTTTTCTTCTTCCTGTAATTTTTTTAAACGGAGTCTCAGAGAAGGCACATTTTTCCCACTAGAGTGATTTAAATCAACCATGAGATTATCACACCCCAACGCATCGACTGGCTCAAGAATGATGGTTAATCCCTGCTGTGAACAGCAGTGACGATCGCATAAATAATCGGCCAGGACAACTAAGAAGTAGACAATGTTTAGGGCACCTCTTCAGCCCCTTCCACTATATACGCAGAAGGTAGGTAAGCAGTGTTATCCTAAAAAATCATGACTGTGAGTTTTAATAGACCCCAAATGTCAGACTAAAGAAACTCTGTCACAAAAGTACAAATAGGTGTTTGTTTATAGTGCGGTAACGAACAGACAAATGGCTATGGGAGGACGAGGGCGACAGGATGAGCATCAGGGAGTCTGTTGATAATCTTATAGGTTTAATAGATGTTGTTTTCCGTACTGAGGGTTTGTTTTGTAGGCAGCATTGTAGTTGGGGGGAACCAGGAGTCAGATGAAGGGGAAGATCCAGGAGGGTGAGTATCCAGTAACACAGTGTTTGTTTGTAAAAGATGAATCCAGAATGGTTTGTAGAGCTAAGTTTGTTGTGCAGGATTGGCAGACCAGATGCAGCCAGGGAGGGAGCCAGGACAAATACGAGCAGGCAGGATGGGCAGGAACAGAACTGATGGACAGAACAAGAACAGGTTAGTCAAACACAGTCACCTAATGTTTACGGGCTTTTGCAGAATTTACCAAAGGCAATTAATGCTCCAGTGTAGGCTGAACATCTGGCTGAGGCTTGAATAATGCAGGAGATGCAGGTCTCAGACTAGGCACAGGTGTGGTTGATTAGATGATTAGAGCTGTGGAAGAAGGTGGTTACAGGAGGCACAACTGGAAATCCTGCAAAAAAGAGCTGCTCCGCTACTCATACGACTGCCAAACACCACCACTGCTCTGTTCTGGTGGTGAACAACCTTTGGCCTGAACCACCTGTGTGCAGGCTTGCAACTACGATTGCCAGTGTGCCCACACCTGTCACTTTGTCGCATGCCTGGCGTCATAGGCTTGATGGTGTGGAATGAATGGATGGAGGATGAGTAGCATGAGTATGCAAGTAAACTTTGTTTAATGTGAGGAGTTGTGCACTGTTGAAATCACTCTCTTGCCTAAGACCACCTATAGAGATAGAACAGATGCAATGGATGACCAAGAAGTCTTTACATACCTCAACTTGCTCTTAGCCCTCCACAGGGCTTTGCTGTAACTGCCTTTTCCACTGTGGAACCAGAAGATTTCTGCTGCAGAGTATGCCAGATCCAGTCTTCACGTGCATTGTTAGGTCCCTATGTCCCTACAACTACCTTCACATTGTTTAGCTGGCCAGTTGAAGCCATTGGCTGGGTGTGGCTGATGAATCGTCAGTCTTCAAGAATTATCAGTTATCAGCTGTGGGGACAAACATGCGAGTTTGGTATCAGTCAGGGACCATGGGTGGAGGAACACCCACAAGGGTGTAACATGCCACTCACCATGGGTACCACCCCACTTTGAAACCCCATTTATATTTACATGATATGTATGCAAAGAAAACAAAGGAAAACACCACCAATATACAGCTCTAATAAATCAGACAAGAAAGACGAGCAATAGCAAGATCTATTACTCATAAAGTACACCACAATACCTTGCCACTGCAGACAGAGCGTCAGCATAGCATAGCATACGATTGTGCAATGCTGGGTCATTCATCCATTTTCTCTACTCCTTTTTAGGTTAAACATCACAGAGAGTTGCAGCCTATTTCCTACAGGTGCTGTGTGAAAGGCAGGATATTTGTTGTGCAGGTCACAAGTCCATAACAAGGCCATAGACAAACAACCATTCACAATCTCACTCACACTTGGTGACAATTTAGAGTCGCCAGTTAACCTAGCATGTGTATTTTTAGTTTGTTTGAGGATACCAGAGTACATGGAGATAACTAATTGGGTCATCACTACCTGACTTTTTTTTTAAATTAAGGCTTTATTGCAAACCAACAAAGTCCATGCTCAATAATCCAGGTATACAATCTAACAATTTTCAGTCAGGCCATCTGGACAGTTTCTTTCTTTGGGTATGTGCTGAAACGTTTCAGAATCAGTTTTGTGTTGTGTGTTTTGTAATGTTATGCCTACTCCTCAGTGTGGACACCATCCAGACAGGCAGCACTTGGAGATACTTAGTCAGGCTTTATTAACTCTTGAACACGAACACATGTACAACTCACGAGCGTCACTCTACAGCCAACGGTGCATCACCTAATGTGTCCCCTAGTGCCCCAGTACCAACACATTGGTTCCTAGTGTCTGCTCACACAACATCTCCCCTTTTTAGCTTAGCTTCCATACTAATGCCTTTAAACTTAAATTGTCCTTGTTGAATTATAAACATGCTGAACAGACATACCAACACCCTTTTAAATGCTTTTACCAAGTGAACAGATTATACTAGCACTTTATCATTAATATTACAAACAACTATAACTTTGACCTATCTAGGGGTCAGGGTCGACTACCTGGGTCCCCAGAGCTGTGCAGGGATTATTCTGCCCTGTGGGCCACAGCTCACTTCTCTATAAATGCAGTTTACAAGTCCAGTCTCTGCAGGATGCGAACAACCCGTCCTGACCTGCTTTATTTTCTTTGATGGAGGCGGGTCTTCAGGAACTGGACCTGAACCTTCAGTCTTTTCTTTTCTCTTCTTCTTTTTCTTCTTCTTCTCTTTCTTCTTCTCTTTTTTCTTCTTCTTCCGTTTCTTTGGAGGCTGGTTTTCTTCTGAACTTCCTTCAGGCTCAGTTTTTACCATCTGTGGTGTATGGTCTTCTGGTACCGGGTCGTCTTTGGGTTCCTTCATGGTTTCTTTTTGCTTCAGTTTTTCTCTTCCTGCAGGTGGGTTGATGCTTCTAGTCTCCAACATCGTCATCACTCTTTTCATCTGAAGCTTCAGTCTCTGTTTCAGGCTGAGCTTCCTCTTCCGACGTCTCTTCGTTTTGGTCGGGAGCAGAGAGGATTGTTCCTCGGCACCCTCTGCTGGAGAAGCTTCAGACTTCAGCTCCTTGTTGCTCTTCTGTGCTGTTTCTGTCGGACTCTCCTCCACATCTTTAACCTTCTGGTTCCTGGTCTCTCTGCAGGACTCCTCAGGCTGTGACTCCGGCTCGGATGCTTCGATGATGAAGACGTCGTCGTTATCAACATATTCTTGCGTTTCATCTTTTAGTTTTTTCATGTCAGCCTCCAGCTCTTTAACACTGTCTATGGGGTGCAGCAACCCTAAAGCTGAAATAGCTGGGAAGCCTAGTAGTGGAGTCGACAGTCTCTGTATGACATACACTGGCTGTGTTGTAGTTTTGTCTTTGTATTTCATGAGAGCGTTGAACTGACCTTTCACTTGCAGGGCTTCACCACTTGGACCACACAAGGGCTTGTCTGCTTCGGTAAGTGGGCCATGTGTGTCTTTCGAGTAGGTGGCTGTTGGTATCACAGTCACATCTGCTCCCGTGTCCAGTTTGAATGTGATGTTTTTGCCGTTGATTTCCAGCGTTTTTTTCCAGTTGTTGGGGCGTTCTCCTGCCGATACTGCTCCCAAAAACAGTTTGTCGTCCTCCAGTGCGACGTCCTCATCCTTCTGGACTGCTCCCACTCTGGCTGATCTGCACACAGCTGCAAAATGTCCCTTCTTTCGGCATTTCCTGCACTCTGCGTCTCGTGCTGCACAGTTCACTTTGTTGTGTGCAGGTGATTTACCACAGCGTCCACAGTACTTGTATCCTTTTTGGATTTCACTCTGTCTGTTTGTTTCGTGTGGTTTATGTGCTCGGTTGTCGCTGAAAGTTCTTTTCTTGAAATTTAATAAGTCCACGTTAGCATGCTGTGTCATTCCCGTCGTCTCTCTCACGACTGGTTGTTGTTTCTTTATCTCTTCATGCTGTCTTATTTGTTGCACCGCCTTTTCTAACGTTAGTCCACTGTCCATCTGCAGTTTCTCTGACAGGCCCTGGTACTGTATGCCCACCACTAACCTGTCTCTTATCATTTCGTCTTGCAGTGGTCCATACTGGCAGTTTTCTGCTAACTTATAGACTGCAGCAATGAAGGATTCAGCTGATTCACCAGCATCTTGGCATCTTTTGTTAAAGCGTGCCCGCTCATATATAACGTTGTATTTGCCAATAAAGTGTCTGTCAAAAGCTTCTTTTACACACTTGTATTTCTTAAGCTCATCCTGACTCAATCCCAGTGTTCCTAAAATGTCATCCGCTTTATCGCCCATCGTGTAAACTAACGAGTTCACTTGATAGCTTTCGTCTTTACCGTCCAATCCAGCTGCTATCCGAAACCTTTCGAAGCGGCGAATCCAGTTGGGCCATGACGAATAATCGCTGAAATCTAAGTTTTCAGGTGGGTTGATCGAAAACAGGGAATCCATCCTCTGTTCGTCGTGTCCGCGGCGTTAGCTTAGCAGTGTCGTCCACGCGGCGTTAGCCTAGCACACTCGTTCACTCGGCGTTAGCTTAGCTCCTCGTTCACTCACGGGACGCGCCGTGTTAAAACTGCTGCTTTCTCACCGACGTCGACGTTGCGGAGACGGGCTTCTTCACTTCTGACACCATGTAATGTTATGTCTACTCCTCAGTGTGGACACCATCCAGACGGGCAGCACTTGGAGATACTTAGTCAGGCTTTATTAACTCTTGAACACGAACACATGTACAACTCACGAGCGTCACTCTACAGCCAACGGTGCATCACCTAATGTGTCCCCTAGTGCCCCAGTACCAACACATTGGTTCCTAGTGTCTGCTCACACAACATGTTTCTTTGACTGATGAAGCTTCTGGATGGAAGGTGAAATGTTTCAGCACACCCCCCCCCCCCAAAAAAAAGAAACTGTCCAGATGACATGACTGAAAATTTTTGGATTGTGTTATGTACCCTGAGAGAGGGTGAGTGTTTTTAAACATCCTTGTTATGTTTATGTTGGCTGCAGCCTGCGGAAATCCCTGCAGTCTGCTGAGAGCACCCTTTCTTTTACTCAGCTTGTCTTAATCAGGCTTGATTAGGCAGTGCTGTTGCATCACCTGCTGCTCCTGCCTATAAAAGCTTTAAGCTGAGGTCTAAAGAGAGAAGAGGTTTGGTGAAGGGATGCAGAGCTTCTGGTGAAGAAAGAGGAGTCTGTAAAACAGATTGTTGAGACCAGGGGTGTTCTCCGTCCACCCTGGCCGTGTGGTGAGTACTCCAAAAGGGAGTTGTGTTTGAGCTAAGGCTCTGGAGTTCTGGTGCTGTCTAACAGCACATGTGTTGAGTAGGGATTGCTCATGGAGCAGATGCTGCTCGTGTTGAAGTGGGGATTTGATGAATGAAGCGGAGGTTGGTGTAAGCCAGCAGAGTGTTGTTGAAAGACAGCTGAGGTTGGTGGACGCAAGTGAAAGCTTGTTGGAATGACTTGAGAGCCAATAAGGTAACCAAGTTTGATGAAGGCAGCCATTGTGCTGTGTGTGTATGTGTGTGTGTGTCTGTGTGTGTGTCAGGAGTGAGTTCCGCCCATCCTGACCTGAGTTGCTCCTGTTGGAGTTGGACTTGAGCAAGGTTTGCTCGTGAGGCCTCTAGTTAGACTGGACTAGAGTGTGTGTGTTAAAGTATTTGAAGTGCTTGTTTTAACCTCTAGTTTAGACCAGAGGCAAGGACCCGAGCAGCTGGGGCTCATGTAAGGACTATTTGGATCACAGAGAGCTGTGTTTGTGTGTCTGTCTGCTAGAGGCAGCTATGGTGTTGGATTGCTCTTTTTGTTCTCTCTTCTTCAATTTCAGAACCTTCCAGACTGGGTAAGCCTGGTAGCCCTGTTTCCTCTTTTTGTTTACTCTTAGGACAAGTGGTTTTAGGACAGGTAGACTGCTGTTTAGGCAGTCTTCGACGGTTCTGTACAGAGTTGGCCCTGTCTGATGGTGTTTTTTTCTGTTTGGCCAGCTTGCCCAGTCCATCTGTCAGTTGTTACTTTTTTTTGTGTGACGTGGGACGCCCGAAGGAGGTGACGGTGTGTTCCTGACCTGGAGAAGCTGCCAGAGAAGACCTCGTCTGCGGCCAGAAGATCTTTAGTTTAGTTAAATAAAGTTTGTTTAAACCTTTTTCCTGTGTCCTACGTCCACTAAATACGTCTCTGACTCTCCGGGTTGTAACAGATTGTATACCTGGATTATTGAGCATGGACTTTGTTGGTTTTGAAACAGTTTGACATGATTGTCGATGAGGAAGAGGGCTGACACCGGAGAAGGGGGCGTGCCAAAGAGACCATTTTAGCACCAACATAACTGGTTTGTTCCACTTTGGAGTAAGCTGTTGTGGGACTAATCAGTTTTGTGTTGTGTGTTTCTTTGACTGATGAAGCCTTCTGGATGGAATGTGAAAGGTTTCAGCACAAAAAAAAAAGAAACTGTCCAGACGAGCTGACTGAAAATTGTTGGCTTTACTGCAGTTTCAAAGTTGTCATGGTCACATATTGCAAACATGACCAATAAATCTGTGGCAACTTGGCATTACTGAAGATCATGCTACATATGTTATACTATCAAATATATTATTAATAAGCAAATATAAATAAAACAAACTCATTGTAATCAGCAACAGATTCTGAGTCTGTATCGGTGTGTGGCGTAAAGACTTTGCAGGTTTCAACCATCTAGTATTAAGACTAGGGATGGGGCCGATCCGATCCAGTATCGGTATCCGATACCAGCATAAGGCAAGTATCGGATATCGGAACCAGCCTGCCAAAATTTCCGATATTTTCTAGATGTCAGAAAGCAGTATATTGCACCATGCGCTGTGACTTCTGTTTTAACATTGTGTGAGGTAAACCCAAAGAAGACACTCTCTAGCCCAGGGGTGCCCAACCTTTTTTGAACTACTTTTGAAGTCGGCGGTTTGCCGAGAGCTACTCGTCCAGTCTCAGTATCAAAAAACATAATTTTTCATCTCTCTACTCCTCACTTCTTTAAAGTAAATAAAACAGAACGTAATGTGTTGCTAGTTTTATTTAATTAAAGTATTTTATCAAAGTAAAAGAACACAATATTTGAAAAGCACACCATATTTTTTTAAAGAAACGAATAAACAACTGAAAACTCCCTCATTTACACTAACTATTTACAAAAAGTGACTTACAAAGGTGCAGACTTACAAATCTCCAACAACTATTTCAAACATCAATAAAACCTAAATATCAAAACTAGGCAGCTGCTCTGTGCAGCAGGATGGTGTGTCATCTGGTGCAAGCTGTATAAAATAAATGTGTCTCTACCTTAGTGGGACTTCTGACACTGAGAGGAGGACAGGGTCTCATAAGCGGGGCAGTATGAGGTGGTTGTGAGGCGCAGGCAGGTCTCCAGATGATCATCAGTCATTGTGGATCTGTTTTTGGACTTGATGATTTTCATGTGTGAAAAAGCAGACTCACACAGGTAGGTAGATCCAAAAAGTGCTGTTAAGTTCAAAGCACATCTTCGGATGTTAGGATACTTTTCTTCTGACAGCAGACTCCAGAACTCTCCATCCACGCCAGGTGATGCTCTGGATTTGATCTCAATGTCATTTTGCAGATTTTCAACACCAGAGCTGTCCAGCTGAAACACAGACACCAATTTGGACACAATGTCATCCACATCAACATTTCCAAAAGGATAACACAGGTAGCTGGTAACAGGCTACTCATCAAACTGAAGAGAGAAACACTCACGTTGTTCCACGTCCTTTTTTAGCTGCTCCTCCACATCAACAGCCATTCCCTCACATGGCCGTGTCACTGTTTGTCTGGACAACTGCACGTCTTTAATAGCAGCTACGATCTCACTTTTATTTTTTAAATCATGAAAAGGCGCATCTGCAGCCTCAATAAACACTTCTTTCATAACTTCTCCATCGCTGAAAGACTTCTTATGTTGAGCCAGGATGCAGCTAACACGGTAGGAAGCTATCTTTACCTTTTGTGCTGGGCCGAGTGAAGACCGATTGCTGGGCTGCGAGCTTGTTTTTATTTATTGAATTACAGATGAGGCAAATAGACTTCGAATTAGAATAAACAAAAAAATAATCCTCCTCCCATTCTGTGTGAAAATAGTAAGTTTTCGTTTGCTTGTTCGCTAGTTTTCCTTCCATGTTTACTGCGTACTGACATTCACTCCACAGCGCTCTCACGCACCGAGCTCCACTGCTGAACCTAAAGTCTCGTTAGTCACCGCACCCAAAACTCGCGAGACTATGTCTGTGAGCATACAAGATGGGGAGGGCTGAGGAAAGTGTTGCTACGCATTGGAATATAGTCATTCCTCCCTCCGCCTCTTCTGCCGGAGTTAGAATGAAGCTGAGCAGCGGACATGTCACCTCCACCACTTCTGCCGAAGTTAGAATGAAGCTTAGCAGCGGACATTTCACCTTGTTAACAGCTGATGCCGGTTACCCACTGCACAACTCGAAACGCGCCTGCCGTCCCCTTTTGGCCGCTGGTCACGGTCCCACTGAACCACTGAACACCGTCTGATGACGTACACTAGGGGGTAGCAGAGGGAGGGGTCTCTGGCTTGTTTTCCGGGTTCAGTTGTTGTTTTAACTGCACCTCCGACGGTCTTCGATGAGATTAAAACTTTTTTTTATGTTTGGGGTGATCTACACTGGAGAGGACAGCAGCCTGTCAGCAGCAACTGTAAAAATGCCACGTTTCTTACCGGAGTTTGGTTCCAATTCCTGGAGGCTCGATCCGGTGAGTTTAAAAAGTCCGAAAAAAGTCCCGTTGTGGTTGTGTAATCAGATAGCGAGGCTCTCCCGACTGTTTGCCGGATGCGTCGAGCCGCCAGAGATCAACATTTGGGACGTCGGCGGCTCGACGGCGACGCGCGCGTGTGCAGGCTGCCCCCGCGCCGCTTCGATCACTTGAATCGCGCCGCTTCCTTGTTCGCCGTGACTCCACGCGTCTCCTCCATAGACTTTGAATGTAAACCGGCCGCTTCGGCCGCTCGACAAAGGGGGCAGTGGGTAACAGGCATAACAGCCAGCTCGTCAGCTGTTAGACAGGTTGCGCTTCGCGGGCGAATGGGAACCAACTGGCGGGCGACCAGTCGCTCGCGTTGGACACACTTGCTCTAGCCTCACTACAGTAATTCACAAACTAATGGCAAAAACGAGGCACGTCTCTACCACAGACGTCCTTCTGACTCATGGTGCCCAGAACACTAGTCTATAATACTGCTAAACATTATGGGAAATCAACACAGTCCCCATTTTTTAGTTTTAGTTTTGATTCTGGCACTATATGAGTTGTAATGTTTGTTGAATTTGATCAAGGGATACAGATTTAAACTATAATTGAACAGTAATATACCGCTAAGCACTCTGGGAAATCCCGTTTTATAGTTTCGTTTTTGACTGTAGCACTGAGTTGTAAAATTCTAGTTGGTTTTGATCAACAGATACAGATTTAAACTATGCATTGAATTTATAAATGTAAATTCAATGTACAGTATTGTTTAAATCTGTATCTGTTGATCAAATTCAACAAGAATTTTACAACTCAGTGCTACAGTCAAAAACGAAACTAAAAAACGGGATTTCCCAGAATGCTTAGCAGTATTTTAGTTTTCAAAACTAAAATACTGCTAAGCATTATGGGAAAGACAACAAAATCCACTGCCTTACTGGTTAAGGGGAGTGTCTGTGTTGTCTTTCCCATCATGCTTAGCGTTTTTTTAGTTTTTCCAACTGAACCATGAGTAAGAAGGACGTGTGTGGTGAAGACATGCCTGGCTGCCTCCTGTTTGCTGGTTAAGGTTGTGAGGATCTTGAGGTAAGGCTTAGAGAGTTTTCATTGGATGTTTCACACCATGTTGAAATAAATATTTTTAGTTAAAAAGTTTCATTATACAGATTTGTATACATGAACGGTATTGAAGTCGGGAAAGTATCGGTTGATCTAGGGGTGGGCGATACTGAGAATTTTGAAATCAATCCGATACCAAGTAAATACTGTGCTAGAATCGCATACTTCGATACCGATTCCGATACTTGGGGGCGCTGTTGAGCCGCACAAAATTGAACAGTGTGAGTAACAAAATATTTGCCCATCACCTCTTTTACAACACACAGTTGTTTAAATAAAAGTCACCAGTGCAAAATAACAAAAAAGCAGCAATGTTACAAAAACATAACACTGTCAAAATCACAAAAACAGTGATAAGTGATAAACAAAAACAAAAAAAAGCGCGACAACAAAGCATCGATTCCACAGCGCTAGTATCGATTCGATACCAAGTACCACCTTGGTATCGATAGTATCGATACTAGAATCGATACGCCCACCCCTAGTTGATACCCAGTTGTTGAGCGTCGGATCGGAAGTGAGAAATGTGGATTGGTGTATCCCTAATTAAGACTTGGAGTCCTGTGGGTTGCATACATGACTCACTCATTGTAGCAGTGACAGTGCTGGCACACACACACACACACACACAGAGCAGTGTGACATATCATGGTTATGCAGATGATACCATGCAGTGTGGGCGTACCTGCAGAGGAATAGGATTTCTCCCAGAGGACACAAACACAAATGAAACGAGGAGGAGTGACACTTGGTCAAATCTCTGCCAGTTCCACCCCAATGAAAGATTATTTTTAAAACGCAAGCTCTTTGTTTTCTTTGGGGAGAACATTTTTTTTGTTTTTCTCCTCTGTTGCAGCACTTGTGTGCTCACAGAGAAAAAGTTTGAAGATGTTTATTCAAACAATTAATTCTTATTATTTAAAATAATGGCCACTTTGAAAGGCACATATGTCATTTCTGTGTG
>JBBPBX010011560.1:0-10207 GCA_038048925.1 Garcialebias charrua | reverse complement strand
GGTGTTTATCTGGATATTCAGTGTACATATTTAGTGCAAAGCTCAGAACACAGTTATTGAGTGTACATCCACAGTCTACTACTTTTTAGAGTCAACCTGATTAAAGATGGCTACCATTTATAAATAACTTATCCAACACAAAAATGGCTACAATTCAGTTATCTTTACATCTTCTGAAATAAAATTAGGTGTAACAGCTTACAGTAATGCCCAAAACATACACTGAGCGCTAACAGATTGTGTGATAACCATGTTTCAAGTGTTGGCATGCAAAGCAAAAGGGCGTATCAGCTATGAAAGGTGTGGAGGTCAAGTTTGAATCCTGAAAAATGTAAAAGTTTACACTTCAGTAATTAATTAAAAAATGTTACAGTTGCTGGTCCAGAAGACATTTTTGTCCTCAAGTCCATCTACATTTGAATACTCACCCTATGTGTACCTTTCTCAGGGTCTGAAAGGTACATTTGTTTACAAGTTGTAAAAGGTTAAAAAAATTTTTTTTTGATAATTGCATCTGTTTTATAACCACATCAAAGTGCGACCAATAATCTTTAAAATCCTCAGACTCCTTACAGCACATTTAAAAATGACTCATGTTTTAGTGTTACACACTAAGAAACCCATGAGAGAGCATGTGTGTCTATGCCCTAACATGGCCTAGGGGTTTCTTTTTGCTTCTCTCTGCAGGAAAATCTGCCAGTGCCAGTCTATGTACATGTATGGGACAATATGGTGAGAAAGAAAAACTAGCATGGTTGTCAATAAAAGATCATTTATTTCAAAGTCAAAGTCAACTTTATTGTCAAAACTGCAATATGTACAGGACATACACAGGATTGAAATTGCGTTTCTCTCAGTCCCTCGGTGCAACAGTAACCATCTAAACACTAAACACTAAAACATTTAATAAACATAAGCATAAAATAGTAAAAGTGTAACACTGTCCTGAGTTTTTCATAGTAGTATAAAAGTATGAAAATTTACACCAACACTGAAACACCAAACACCCCTAAAACACCAAACACCCAATGAACATAAGCATAAAATGAAATAATAAAAGTGTAATACTGTCCTGAGTTTTTTCATAGTAGTATAAAAAAGTATAAAAAGTATATCTATAAAATAAACTGAAGGTTCTAGCATTGACATTTGCAAAGAGTGGCACAGCAGCATATGAGTTAATGTACACAGTATATGTATGAGGTAGTTGATGTTGGTATAGAGGCAAAGTGGCATATGCAGTAAGGCACATAAGGCACATTTGGCATCCTTAGATATTTATAGAATGCTTTATATATTCTGGACCTGCTTTCTCTGTACCTTACACTATACCTGAGAGTGTCCTCTTTTGGTTAAAAAGCTGCAGTTTTATGTTATAACTGTACAGTTTTATTATCAGTTTATATAAATGTAAAGTAAATTAATAACAGCTGTCTAAAATTGCATTGGGGCTGTACAATGTTGCCAACTTGGCTACAAACTGTGGGATTCCTGGGTTTCTGTCTGTCACTTTCCTACCACAGCCAATCACTCAACTCATCACACCTGCTGCCACTCTGAGGAGGACTGCCGACTCACCTATTTAAAGTCCAACACCCACCATGTTTTCAAATTGCATCGCCATTAATATTTATTAGTTTATTTAAAAATAATACAGGAGCGTTTACTTATATTGTGGAGAAATAACACTAAATGTGTTATTTCATGATTTATAGCAGATTTTAGCATGCAGCTCCGGGAAAATCTGCCCCTCTCCATATATGGGCATTCACTTGGGCATTCACGTCACCAGAGTGACGCCTTGGAGTTACAGGCGAGCAGAGGAAAAGAAAAAGGAAGCATTTTTAAATATTCCATAAAGCTGCCTGTTGATTAATCCTGCTGTCGCTCACTCATGTCATCATATTCTGAGCGAGCATCCACTTAGACATACTAGTTTAATTCGTTTGATCGCGACAAATTCATTCATTTCCGCATCGCCCCGCATTTCTCGCCCCGTGATGAGAAAGGCACCCAGCCTCGCAGCTGAGCTCTGCCCGCGCGCATGCTTCACGACCCGTGCTGCTGCAACAAGGCTGACGAGAGATAAGAGCAGATACATACACTCGAGGGAGCAAATTACACCGGCACGAGGAACTTCAAAGGTGACCAGCGGAGCGGAACGAGGAGCCAGAGACCGCGCGCGGCTCGCTCCTCAGGGGCAGAATGAATCAAGCAACAGGTCCGCAGCGGTGTTATAAAATAAATAATAAATAAAATCAGAGCGCTGGTCCATACACACAAATGCACCAGGAAATATGCAGGAAATATGCAGTTTTAACGCACTCTCTCTCATAAACCTCCATGGAAACTCACTCCTACCTTCTGCCTTCTGGGTGGAGATTCATGTAACAAGAGGCATGACCCTTCGGGACTTTTCGGCCAGGTTTCCGGATTCATTCGGGAGTGGGTTTTTTTTTTTTTTTTTTTTAACCCTCGCCTGGCCCAAATGCAAAAATGAAAATAAAATTCATAAAATACTACAGTAATTCTCCAATNTCGAGGGAGCAAATTACACCGGCACGAGGAACTTCAAAGGTGACCAGCGGAGCGGAACGAGGAGCCAGAGACCGCGCGCGGCTCGCTCCTCAGGGGCAGAATGAATCAAGCAACAGGTCCGCAGCGGTGTTATAAAATAAATAATAAATAAAATCAGAGCGCTGGTCCATACACACAAATGCACCAGGAAATATGCAGGAAATATGCAGTTTTAACGCACTCTCTCTCATAAACCTCCATGGAAACTCACTCCTACCTTCTGCCTTCTGGGTGGAGATTCATGTAACAAGAGGCATGACCCTTCGGGACTTTTCGGCCAGGTTTCCGGATTCATTCGGGAGTGGGTTTTTTTTTTTTTTTTTTTTAACCCTCGCCTGGCCCAAATGCAAAAATGAAAATAAAATTCATACCAGAACCTCTTCAGTGCTGGGACATCTTCTGCCAATTGGACCTTCCACGGCCTGACTCCTCTGGTCTTCTCCAAGACTATCTACATCCACGGGTCTCTACCTCTGTGGATTATTCGATGTCCCATTACCATCTACTCCATCTGGGTCAACCTGCTCCTCTCTCCAACTGGATCCTCTCACTCAACTTGCTGCAACCCCAGGAATCCTTCCTTCATCTCTCCTCCAGCCATCTCCTGCAAACAAAAGTAAGAATTACAATTCTTCTACGCAAGACTCAAAATCATCATACTGCTTATGGATAAATACTCACCAACTCTCCCCGCTTCCTTTTCAGCTGCTCAAGTGATTTTAGCTGCACTGTAAATAAACATCACTTACCTTTTATCCTACCTCGTGTCCTTACTTCCTTGGTCTGCTATTTGGGGTCGACGTTGAATCAAAACCTGATAGTATGTCCCAGCCAATGGACACCCCCAGGCAAGACTGAGGAAGTTAGGGCTCAGTTAGGGCCACAAGTAAACATTGACAATCTCACTTTGACGTTACAGCAGATTCTTACTCGGTAGCAAACCACCCAAAAATAACCGACAAGAATTGGGGGGGGGGCATGGTGTCTTCCCTACAGAAGGGGATGACGACACAACTTCATCCCTCCGGATCCCTAACAAAGCCAAATGGAGCCTTCTCTAAAGAACCCAATGTTCGACCCTCAGAATTTTTTGAAGGCAACACACAAAAATGTGGCGGCTTTATTCTTCAACGTGAACTGGCTTTTAAACGAGCTCAAATCACTTATGACTCGGACTTTGCCCGCATTACCTACATAATAAGTGCAATAAAGGGTGAGACTCTACAATGGGCGCAAGCTTACCTCGCCGACGTTCCGTTGATAACCTAACGCCAAAATTACACAGCACGCGGCTCCGCCCCGCTCCGGTCCGCAGGTCGCAGCTGAACGAGTCCAATTCCCACTGCCTCCGCTCCGCTCAGTCCGCCTGGATGCGCCGCTCCGAGACACGTGCGAGATCGCGCGATAAATCAAGTGATAAATAAGTAAGTCAGAACAAAACAATTCATTTGGTGGAAGAAGGAGAACAACTGTAGAGAGACTGCTGCCTTGATCTTCTCTCGTAAATGAGCTACATGGTTTGAGCAACAGGAAGTGATGTTTACATTTCAGAATAAAATACTTTTTTATTTATTTATTTCTTGTATTGCGTTTGTAGGCGTAGTCATAGTCATAAATATAATAGTTTAGTCATAGAATAGTCATAAATGATAGTTTGACAGCATTTTTGTACAAATAAATCCGTATAAAGCTAGGATTAGTCCGCCCGTGGTGATTTTATTTTGTAAATACGGAAGTTGTGCTCGTTCCTTTTCCTGTTGGTGCGACGTAATCTTCAAAAGTTGACTCCGGCACAGCTCCGGCGTCCGGCAGAAATAGAAAAATTTCTAATTTTGACGGACTGCCGTCCGCTCTCCGCAGCTCGCCGCCGCCGTGCGGAGCCAGTGTAAACTCTGTCATTGATTATAATGGGTGCGTATTTGCTGCGGAGGTCGGACCGGAGCGAGGCGGAGCTGGAACGCGTGTGGTGTAATTTTGGTGTTACTTGTTCCACTTTTTTAAAGAACTTTCTCCAAGTATTTGACCACCCTCTTCAACAGGAGGAAGCGACTCAAACTGTTTTCCCTATGTCAAGGGGAGGAGACTGTGGCCAAGTTTGCAATTCACTTCCGCATCCTCGCGGAAGAGTCCGGATGGGGGGAGAAAGCATTCCGAAGTGCATTCATAAAGGCTTTAAATCGCCAAATAAAGGACAAGTTGATAACCAGTGACATCCTCTCCGACTTGGACGTAGTTATCGCGTTTGCCATCTGCACCGACAATCGAGTTCGTGAGAGTCTGCTCGAGGATGACTTCAATTCCCACGAGTCTCACGCTCCCGGAAGTCCCGTCCTCTCAGCTCCCGAGTCTACCTCTGAGGTAGAGCCGATGCAGGTTGGAAAAACTCGACTCACTCCCGAGGAGCGACAGTGACGTCGTGAGGCCAAGGCATGCGGTAGGACTGGAAAGCACCTTGCATGGTAGTCTGCCGCTACTGGTGTATGAATGTGTGTAGCATTCAATGTGTGTAGCGCTTTGAGATTTTCACTAATGAAAAGCGCGTTATAAATTGAATTCATTATTATGTACTGTGGTAAACAAGGTCACATAATAAATACATGTAGGTTGTGGTTTAAAGCAAAATGCCCACCAGTAGGTAAGGAGATATTGGTGGGTACAACTTCTTTATCTCCTAAGAAAAACAACTGTGCCTGTGATTCTCTGTATAAACTCTGTTAATCACCCTTTCTTCTTCTTCTTCTTCTTTCGGCTTTTCCCTTTTCAGGGGTCGCCACAGCGAGTCATCCTCCTCCACCTCACTCTGTCCTCTGCATCCTCTGTCCTCACTCCAACTACCTTCATGTCCTCTCTAACTGCATCCATATATCTCCTCTTTGGCCTTCCTCTGTGTCTTTTTCCTGGCAGCTGCATTTCTAACATCCTTCTACCAATATACCCACTGTCCCTCCTCTGGACATGTCCAAACCATCTCAGTCTGGCCTCCCTAACTTTATCTCCCAGTTGTTCAACATGTGCTGTACCTCTGATGATCTCATTCCTGATCTTATCCATCCTTGTCACTCCTAAGGAGAACCTCAGCATCTTCATTTCTGCTACTTCCAGTTCTTTCTCCTGTCTTTTTGTCAATGCCACTGTCTCCAGACCATACAACATAGCTGGTCTCACCACTGTCTTGTAAACTTTTCCTTTGACCTTTGCTGACACCTTTTTGTCACAAATCACTCCTGAAACTTTTCTCCATCCGCTCCATCCTGCCTGGATTCTCTTTTTCACTTCTTTACCACATTCCCCATTTTCCTGGACTCTATCCCCAACCGTCCCTGGTCCAACATCGCCCTTGACTTCATCACAGGTCTCCCAGTATCCAATGGTAATACTGTCATCTGCACTATTGTTGATCATTTTTCAAAATCTGCACATTTCATTTCTCTTCTTAAACTCCCGTCTGCTCTCGAGACTGCCCAGGTCATCACAGAACATGTCTTCCACCTCCATGGCATCCCACAGGACATCGTATCGGACCAGGGACCACAATTTGTCTCACAAGTCTGGAAGGGGTTTTGAGAAGCTCTGGGGGCCAACGTCAGTCTCACCTCAGGTTACCACCCACAATCCAACGATCAGACGGAGAGGTGCAACCAGGAGCTAGAGACCGCCCTGAGATGTGTGATTGAGTCCAACCCATCCTCCTGGAGTCAGCATCTCCCGTGGATCGAATATAACCACAACTCCCAGACCTTGGCGGCCACTGGACGATCTCCGTTCGAGGCAGCCATGGGATTCTCCCCTCCTCTCTTTCCTTCACAGGAAGCTGATGTGGGCGTCCCCTCAATCCACCTTCACATTAAGCGCTGTCGTTGGGTTTGGCGACAGACAAGAGCTGCTCTGGTCAGGTCCTCTGAAAAAAATAAGTGGTTCGCAGAAAGACACCAGTCCGAAGCCCCTGAATACAAGGTAGGCCAGAAAGTTTGGCTCTCAACTTCACTGCACTAAAACCATAGATATACGGAAGGATCTGTGTTCGGATATTCCCGGAAATGGCCCGCAATGATCCTTAAAAAATCCCAAAATCTGGATACTTATCTTCGGCAGATCCAAAATAAATGTGGCTGTTATTTGTCAAGGGCCTGCCAAAGATAAGTATCCGGATTTTGGGATCTTGGGATTTTTTAAGGATCATTGCGGTCCATTTCCGGGAATATCCGGAAATATAAGTATAAGTATATGTAAAGGATACGGAGATATACTACATCAGATCTTACCGTATATCTATGGTTTTAGTGCAATTTTGCCTAGATCCATAGGCCCTTTTCCTATAGTTAAAGTGGTTAACAGGTTAGCGGTGAGACTCCATTTTCCACCGTCAATGAAGATACACCCGACCTTCCATGTATCCCACATCAAGCCTGTTACCACTAGCACTCTTCAGCCCCTGACAAGACTCCCTCCTCCTCCCCTGATGGACAACACACCTGCTTTCACTGTCCGACGTCTCCTGGATGTGAGAGGCCAAGGCGTTCAATGTTTAGTGGATTGAGAGGGTTACGGTCCTGAACAACGTTCCTGGGTCCCTAGGTCTCGCATCCTGGACCCAGGACTCATCACCTCTTTTTTTCAAAGTTACCCCGAAAAAAGACTTAGATTGCCAAGAGTCGATCCTTGAGGGGGGGGCACTGTGGGATTCCTGGGTTTCAGTCTGTTTGTCACTTTCCTTCCACAGCCAATCACTCAACTCATCACACCTGCTGCCACTCTGAGGAGGACTGCCGACTCACCTCTAAACACATTCATACTGCAGTTTCTACTAGATCTCCACAAAGCTAATCTGAATCTGTAGAAACTAATTAGTGGTTTATCACATTCAGACACTGATGGGACACACATCAAAGGCAATGAGGGGGTTCAGTGTCTTGACCAGGGACACTTCAACATGTGTAGGCTGGTGGAATTGAACCCCCAACTCTCCCACTGGAGGATTACTTCTCTAACAGCCACAGCTGCTCCCAAGGCAATATAAATTTCAATCAGATTCAATCTAGACTCTGTCTTAGCCCCTCCAGGACGTTCACAGAGTGGTCCTGAAGCCTTTGAGATCTTGTCCATGTGCTTTGGGTCGTTGTCCTTCTGAAAAATGAACCATCACTCCAGTCTGAGGTCAAGAACGCCGTGGAGCAGGTTTTCATCCAGGATGTCTCTAAGAGCCATGAGATTTTCTTTTCATTCAACCTTTATTTCTACAGGCTAGTGTCATTGAACCACGGGGACTCATTTACAAGAGGGACCTGTTCCAGACAGAACATATAAAGTACAGACAACAATAAGAGTAAATGATAACAGTAAAATGCAGTTAAAATAAGAGTAGTGAACAAAACAAAACAGGGTGAAATACTAAAAACAAGAACATATTTGCATTGATTTTTTTTACTGACATGAGCAAATGTTTGAAACCCCGTAAAGCAATCAAGGTGGACAACTTCAGTTCCTGTTACAAGGTGTTGCAGGTGCAGGAGCTGAGTAGGAGAAGGCCTTTCTGCAAAGTTCGGTCCGCACTGAGAGAACGCTGCAAGTAGTGATGTCCTGAGATCACATGTAACTGCACTGATGGCATGGCATGTGGGACGAGATGTATATTCAGTATATGATGTATATGATAATTATCTTCCACTGAGTTGTCTGGCAGCGTCATCAGTGCTGCTGCAACATCTTGTGTCTTTTCTTAACATTAAAAAAATGGATATGGACATGACATTTGTAAAAAATATAATGGGTTATGTAATTAAGCCTTTCACATATATATGTAACCTGTCCTTTTCATCTGGAGTATTTCCTGATCGCATGAAAGTGGCTAAGGTGATACCTCTTTTTAAAAGTGGTTCCAAATCTGAGTTTAATAATTACAGACCAATATCATTATTGCCACAATTTTCAAAAATCTTGGAGAAGCTGTTTGCAATCAGGATGGATCAATTTGTTGACAAATTTAATATTCTCACCAACAATCAATATGGATTTAGAACAGGAAATTCAACATCCATGGCTCTGATGGAGTTGATGGAATTAATTACTACAGCGGTGGATCAAAAGCAGTATTGTGTGGGTGTTTTTGTTGATTTAAAGAAAGCATTTGATACAGTGGATCATAATATACTCCTTGACAAGTTACATAGATATGGTATTAGAGGATTGGCATTGAAATGGGTTTGTAGTTATTTGAGTAAAAGGAAACAGTTTGTGCAGATGGATGAGGTGAAATCTGAGCTCAGCACTATAACATGTGGAGTTCCTCAGGGATCGATACTAGGACCAAAACTATTTATATTATATATAAAGATTTGGTACAGGTATCAGGACTCCTCCCCCTGACCAATCAGTATCCTGCATTCACGTTTTGGTCCAGAGTTAGCTCAACTGAGCTTGCTCAGTCCCACCAGAGAAGCAGGGACGAAAAGAGGTCCTGAGTCAGCCTCAGATCAGCTAAAATACTACTGATGCAAAAGGGTTCTTTCCATGGCGGGCTGCCCATAGTTGGGGCTGAGTAGGAGCAGTGCAAATGGGGCATTAGTTCGCCGTGACGACCCCTGAAGAAGAGAGCAGCCGGGGGGAAAAAATGCCTATAAAGTTGATTGTAGCTTTATTTTTGAGAGGAATTTTCATTCATTTAACATTGTTTTAGCAAAAACAATCATAGTTCAATCAGAGCTTGGTCCGCATTGCCGGCAGTAAGTCAGGCTCGTTTCCGGTGAGAGTTGGACTCCGCCAAGGTTGCCCTTTGTCACCGATTCTGTTCATAACTTTTATGGACAGAATTTCTAGGCGCAGCCAAGGTGTTGAGAGGATCCGTTTTGGTGACCTTAGAATCGCTTCTCTGTTTTTTGCAGATGATGTGGTCCTACTGGCTTCATCAGTTCGTGATTTACAACTTTCACTGGAGCGGTTTGCAGCCGAGTGTGATGCGGCCGGGATGAGGATCAGTTCCTCCAAATCCGAGGCCATGGTCTTGAGCCGGAAAAGGGTAGCATGCCCTCTCCGGGTCGGGGAGGAGGTCCTGCCCCAAGTGGAGGAGTTTAAGTATCTCGGGATCTTGTTCACGAATGAGGGAAAACTGGAGCGTGAGATCGATAGGCGGATAGGTGCAGCGTCCGCAGTGAAGCGGGCGCTGTACCGGTCTGTCGTGGTGAAGAGAGAGCTGAGTCAAAAGGCAAAGCTCTCAATTTACCGATCGATCTACGTTCCCACCCTCATCTATGGTCATGAGCTTTGGGTTATGACCGAAAGAACAAGATCTCGGATACAAGCGGCTGAAATGAGTTTTCTCCGCAGGGTGTCTGGACTCTCCCTTAGAGATAGGGTGAGAAGCTCAGTCATCCGGGAGGGACTCGGAGTAGAGCCGCTGCTTCTCCACATCGAGAGGAGCCAGTTGAGGTGGCTCGGGCATCTGGTTAGGATGCCTCCTGGACGCCTCCCTGGTGAGGTGTTCCGGGCACGTCCCACCGGGAGGAGACCCAGAGGAAGACCCAGGACGCGCTGGAGGGACTATGTTTCTCGGCTGGCCTGGGAACGCCTTGGGATTCCCCCGGAGGAACTGCTCCAAGTGGCTGGGGAGAGGGAAGTCTGGGCCTCCCTACTTAGG
>JBBPBX010011559.1:30394-40970 GCA_038048925.1 Garcialebias charrua | reverse complement strand
TATATATATATATATATATATTCGGTGGAATTAACAAAAATGGGCAGGTTTCCATGAATATGCTATAGTTTCTATGCCGGGCAGGGTTGCCAGATAATAAATAATGAATGAATGTACTGTTGCGTTAAAATTATTACATTTTGATTCAAACTGTCATACATGTTGAGTGAGTGTTGTAACCTGAGGTTGGTGTTGTTTGAGTATGTGCAACAAAACCCTCCAACATATTCATGTTTATCTGGCAACCCTGAAGCTGCAATCATTGAGCATGTGGTGTCTGCATGATCATAGTTACAGCCAAACTGACTCATACAGGAACGTCCATCAGACCTAGGATTAGTCGCCTTTCCTCCTACAACCTGAAAACACATCATGTGAACAGGAGCTCAGAGTTAAACTGACTGGATATCAGGTTTAATGCTGCATTGTAGGTTTAGAAAAGCTCAGATCAGAGAACTCATCTTATGTTTAAACTTGTTTGTTCTCGACTGACCTCCTTCAGCTCTTTCTCAAGCCGTTTGTCTTCTTTGTCCAAAATACAAAATATTTTGTCCTCAAAAAGTTCTTCATGCATGATGTGTAGGTGCACAGCTGAGTGTTGTCCTGAAGGCTCTCCTCTGAGCCATGAATCTGTGGTGGAGTTATTTAATTTTCCAGTACTGTATACAGTAAAGATCTGAACATTCCTCAGCGGAGAGACCAGCAGACACCACTGGTCAGTTTGGGTTTGGGGGTTTTGTCGTTAGGATGGACCAACCTCTCAGTTCTTTTAGGTTTGAATGTACTGGGGTGTTGTGTTGGACAACACAACAACCTTCTGAGTTTCTCAGATAATCCAGCAACACACGGCATGACATTTGTTCTGCTCCTTGCTCTGTTCTGTAGCAGGTTTTCTACATTTTCTTGTTGACTTGACAAAAGTCCAGTTCAGATACGCACACAGCTTGAAACTTCACACTCCCCAATTTTGATTTGAGGGCGTTCCCGGGATGGGAAGTAAAAAGTCTTTAACTACAGAGTAGAATCCAGTTGCTTTTTTTGAATAAAATTGGGGTTCGAGTTAGAGAGGTCTTTTTGTCAGATGATGCTCCAATTAAACAATCTGAATTTTATTCAAGCATCTACCTTGTTCTTCTTTGAAAACGACTGTGATTCAAACGTGAATTGGGCCACTTTCAGTTGGAAAATCAGAACTTTTTTTTATTTTTAATTTTTGCTTCATGTGTGTGGGTAAAAATATATAACTTTGACAGCATTCGTTATTCAGCTAATGTTCTAACAGAAACTTTACTCCTCCTGTCTCTGAAATGACCGAATGTGTTTTAGTCCAGTCGGAGGACAGCTATACGCTGGGGCAAGAGGGGGGTGATGCCCCCTCAAACAAATGCTTTGCCCCCTCAAATCAACTTCACCTTAAAATACACAAACTTTCCTTACATTTCTCTCTCCCCTCCACTCCGTGTTGTGCATCCTCCTCCCAATAAACAGTCAATTAGCATTCAATATACAAATGAGCCTAAAAGTAGCCTGACCCCTTAACATGCAGAAGCCCGCACGGGCTGTCATGACGTCTCTCTGCTATAAATCACTTATATGCTTTACCAGGGGCGTCCAATTTAAATATGTGCCAACATGTCAGTGAAGGCCCTCCTTTTTTGATTGACACCTCTTTAGACCTGCTGGGTTGATCTGTGGTCTCTCCAGAGCCAATAATATGGACCGAGCATCATCTGGTGTGTCGGGGGACACCCACTCTCTTTTGCATACAAAGCTGACCAATCAGTTCAGACGCCTGTTCTGACGATACAGAGTCTGACAAGGAAGTGGTTAAAAACGTGAGCAGTGGCACGTCTCTGGGAGTTCCTCAGACAGGAGGGGTTATGAATTGTATCTTATAACAGAAGATGTTTTACTGCAAAAATGTTTGTTAACAGTGTTTAAATGTAAATACTTTTGGAAAACGTAAAGAAAGTATACTATTTTTTGTGTTTTCAGCTGCATGCTGCTGGGGGAGAATGCTTATTGCTGTGTGCCTCCTTACTGGTTATTCATAATTTATTGTATTTTAATCATGCTGACAGTAAATCTGGATGTAGAATATGATTCCTGTTGTTCTTTCTTCACTGATGACTGTATAATGAAGCACTCAGGAGTTAGTTCAGGGGCCAAGATGGGGTAGAAGTACAGCTGGCCTGGGACCAGAAAGCCGTGGTTTGATTCCTAGCCTTGCCCACATGTCTTGGTATCTGAGCAAGACACCCAATTCCTAATTGCTCACAGGTGCATACATAGCTGCCCACTGCACCACCTGGGTGTATACCAGATATGATGGGTTAAATGCAGAGTACTAATTTTGCCATTGTATGGAAACATACATTGATGACAATCTCAGACTTCCCTTCCCTTACAGCTTTATGGTGTTGGTGTCCAGTTTGTGGACATGTTGGTCTCCATTTGGACACTTTGAAAAATACATGGATGCACTCTCATAAAAATACATATCCATAATAAATATTTTTGCCATTTTTGTTACCAAATTTGAACTGGTAATAAGTAAGACTTGATGATGCAGCCTCAAATTTCCAGTCCATACCTCCACCCTTTCATGCGTAGGAACATAAATAAATAATTGAAATATTACAGATGGGAAACAAATATATGATTTTTGTGTGTTTCAGCTTCAATAACAACATACTAGTTACAGTTACAAAAAATATTAGAGTCCAATTAATATATTGGTAGGGCCAATATTTTAGGCACATGTAGGTGTTTGGGGACATGTTGGTATCAGTGTTAATTTTCCCATTATGCATTGATATAAACACCTCAAAATGTTTTCCATAAAATTACTGTTACCCACAGTTGATGTGTTTTTTTTAAAGTGAGAATGCTTTTCCATGTATTATTTTGAAGGGTTCCAAGTTCAAAAATAATTGTTGCTTTATATCAGTGATCAGCTGCCCTCATTTGTACAGATCTACATTGGCTGACCGCTTCATGGAAAATAACAACACAGTGTTTTTTTATTCAGAATAAAATATCTAAAAAGATGACACCATTGATTTTATTTTTCAGGTATTGACTCTAGATCTTATTTTGCTGCTGTGGGTTCAAGTATTTATTTTGCAAACATGTTAAGGTACAAAAAGTTGTTTCATGCTTAAAGAGGAAATGTCATGTGAAAGCATGATTGATTGTGTGTGCCTGGGGTGGGGGGAGTTATGTAGGTGGGACCTTAAACATTTCTAATGATCATAATCTGGTTCCAAATTTTAAATCCTTAAATATACATATTGAGGCTGTAGGATTGAAGACTTTTATATACTGTGTGGGGCAATCACCTGTATAAGAGGGCCCCTCAAAATGTGTCCAAGTAAAGAGAGTGCTATACAACTGACAGTATCTTACAGGAAAAGGGAAGAATGTGTTTATCTTACGGAAAGTGTACCAGTTACCAAAATGCCTGAGCGAAAAGCCAATCTTGGCCTCAGAGACAGTCTACATGACGAACTTTTGGCAAAAAACAGCTTGTGTATGTGCTTGTATAACAAATTTTACATAAGCAGGGGATTATAATTAGGGATGGGAACCGAGAACCGGTTCTGTTAGAGAACCGGTTCTTAAAAGTCCAATTCCATGGAATTGTAGGATGCTTGTCTTAACGATTCAGCTTATCGGTTCTGCAGACTCCTGGTGGTGACGTATTTAAGCGCTGACATCACAGACATGCGCCGCGCCCGAAAAAAATAAATATTTCTTAGCTGACTTCATAGCAGACGTCCTTCTGAGCTTAACGAAATGTTCAAATCAGCTGGATTTAAAAAAAAAAAAGTTCGCGGAATTTTAGGCAGGCGCCAGGCGGGTCAAACCGGACGCTTTCTTTCTTTAAATTTAGCTAAATAAACGCTTAAAAAATATATTTCTTAGCTGACTTAATAGTAGACGTACTCTTGAGTTTAACGAAATGTTCAAATAAGCTGGATTTAAAAAAAAAAAGTTCGCTGATTTTTATGCAGGCGCCAGGCGGGTCAAACCGGACGCTTTGTTTCTTTAAATTTAGCTAAATAAACGCTTAAAAATATATTTCTTAGCTGACTTCATAGCAGACGTCCTTCTGAGCTTAACGAAATGTTCAAATCAGCTGGATTTAAAAAAAAAAAGTTCGCGGAATTTTAGGCAGGCGCCAGGCGGGTCAAACCGGACGCTTTCTTTCTTTAAATTTAGCTAAATAAACGCTTAAAAAATATAATTCTTAGCTGACTTAATAGTAGACGTACTCCTGAGTTTAACGAAATGTTCAAATCAGCTGGATTAAAAAAAAAAGTTCGCTGACTTTTATGCAGGCGCCAGGCGGGTCAAACCGGACGCTTTGTTTCTTTAAATTTAGCTAAATAAACGCTTAAAAATATATTTCTTACCTCACTATAGCAGACGGGCTCCTGAGCTGAACCAAATGTGAAATCAGCTGGATTTAAAAATCCGCGGTGTGGTTATGAGTGGTATCTTGCAAACAAAAACAGCTACATCCACAGCAGGGAGCGGGCAGCGACAGAGTCAGTCCGACCAAAGGAGGCTTTTTTCGAACACAGCAAGTAGAAACTTCTGGAAGTGGCCACTCTTCCTCTTCACTCTCTGAGTCCTCTGCTGGCTGCTGCCTACAGCGCCTCTATAGCGGCCGAAACTGGTACTGCACCATTTTCGCCAAAAATGAAAAACGAAGAATCAGAGCGAAAAATGAGTCTAAAAATATGGGAAAATATCCATAAATAAATTCTTTATGAACACAAATGGTTTACTATATTTTATTACCCAAATGAGAATTGATAACAGAATTGATAAGGAATCGAATCGATAAATGACATCGATAAAGGCATCGATATTGATAATTTCTTATCAATTCCCATCCCTGATTATAATGAAGGTCGGAGGACATCCGAATGGGGGGTTTCATTTTGATCTTGTGCTATCCAGAGTTCCGCAATATTTTCCAACAAACCTTGACTCTTTTGTCAATATAGAATCAAGTGTCAGTTGTTCTATTAAGTTTTTAATAGTGTAAGTTGCAATGTAGTAAAGCCACTACATTTGGCACCCAACGTGGGGGCACTGCTGAGCTAGCCAGGCTAGAGGCCCCACCAAGACCCATCTACCACAATTTCGGAATAGGAGGGCTAGTTCCTTTTGAGGCTGTGATTTTTGTTCATTTTTATGGGAATTTTTTTTAACCTCAATTATTTTGTTGATCTTGCACAATTCTGAAATGAACACAAAGGCTAATTCAACCAGCAACTGTGAAGTCAAATATCTGCACGTCAACAGCTGTTAGAATATTAAAACGTTGCTGATATCTTGATGAAACACTGATCTGACTGAGGAGGAACCCTTTGACCACTCAAAGTGCCACGTTTTCATAAACCGAAGCTTTAAATCCTCAGAAAAGTTCTGTGGCAGCAGTTGGCCCTAGTTTCCAAGACATCAGCAGAAACAAAAAAAGTAGATGTGTTTTTTTGTTCAGCTCTCTTTGGTTTATTATTATTATTATCAGGAGGATTTCTGCTGCTGACATGTCTGCAGGGGCACAATGACTTTTGGAAGCAGCCTCATGTGGCCAATTGAAAAACTGCAGCGCACAGCAACACTGTCTGCAGCAGCCGTGAAATCCTCAACATTGACACACTTAGTGTTTTAACTGCTTGGGAAGAGACTTTTATTAAAGGTCCACCTCAAATCAAAGCAGATCACTGCACATTAATATCTGCCTGATGAAGCAAAGTGAGCATCGTAGCACACATTTGTTGTGTGGACTCACTTCTGTTCTCTGAGCTGTTTGTGAACACTTAAAGAAGTGAGTGGGACGTTTTATTGTGTGCTGTCGCTGTTTCTTCAAATGAAATGACGGTGCGATGAAAAGCAGCTGACCTCATGAAGTCTAGTAGGATTGATTTTTTTTTACGCTGTAGTGACAGAAAAATAAAAAGAAACAGACCACAGGTTTTAGCAGATTTCAAACTTCTAGGCTGAAATGGATTATTATGTAGAATTTTCACCTAAAGTTATTTTTAGTTTCTAATATGCGAACATTTACAAGTTATAATTTAGGTGATAAAAGTCTGTAGCAACAATGTTTAGAGCTTTTAAGTAACAAAATGTTATAAATTATTATTTAAATATGGAAATAAATATTATATACAACTGGCTTTAATATTAACATAGGTTTTAACCTCACTATGTTTACTCTTTAATCGTTTTTCCTGTCACACTAAAACAAATTTTAAATTGTTTTTATTTTTATTTTACTTCCTTATACAGTATATACTTCTACTGTATATTATTTGATTTATACAATATTTATAGAAAATACCAAATAATTATTATTTCAGAACTTTGTTCCCCTAAAGTAATTGTATAAATTGTAATAGTCCTGGTGAAACAGTCTGTCAAACGTATTCTTGAACTCATGGCTCATAACTTACACTTTATATGAACATAAAAACTATTTCAGTGAAGTTTCATTTTTAGTGTAATGCTTCTGAATAGAAGTTTGAGGGAAAGTGCACAAAGCCTTCACAAATGTTTTCTATTTGTTTATTATAATTTTCATGTCTTGATTTCAGCTCCCTCCTGTTCCTTGCTGCAGTAATGAGTTTTTTATTATTATTATCATAATTCATTCAGACATGCTGGGCCGGGCTGGAGATCAGAACGTGGAGTGGGACGTCACCTCTCGGTTAAGGCAGCGCTGCCCCCCCTGCAGCCCTGTGTGCTTGGACAGCTGGCCTGAGAGTTAGCGAGTGTGACAGTGGAGGAATGGATGCTAAATCAGAGAACGTACAGTTCTGTCTGACTAGCTGGCGGCGCTAGCATGCGTGACGCGACAAGACTGAGGCCAGAGCCAGCTACAATTCATTACTTTTACCTGTGGAGGTGGAGAGGGGGGGATTGAGTTAAGGGCCAGAGCACCTTTCAGCACTCCCCTCTGCATGCTAATTCCACCAGTGCTTCGAAAGGGATCAAAATCTCCTGGCTGCCAAATGTAGCTTCTTAACTGAGTGAAGGATGGAGAAATCCTCTCTCCTCCTTGATGCCTTCCAAGTGCACACATGCATAATAACACACCGCTGCACTCAGGGCTTAAATAAATCTTTCTAGGTGCAATTGTGATATTTCTGAAGGTGCTGGTGAACATCAGCCGGTTCTAAAACTGCAATTTTAAAGTGCCGCTTTTATTTTTGAATGGCAACAAATGCGTTCCGTGTAAAATGAACACAACAAATATGTATTTTTTTAGAACTGACATTCAAGTTTATTACAAAAAATGAAGCCAAACATGATCCATTTCTGTTTGTCACATAGCAGGTTGTTTTTTTCCCCTTGAAGATTTATGTGTCACTCAGTCATGTGATGACACACAAATCAACCCCATTGCCTAAAATTTCCCATGCACGGCAAGCAGAATGTGGTGAGCGCTTGTGCACCGAGCATAGAGCCGAGCGTGATTTTTGAGGCGCTGCTTAAAGCTATCACTATCCAAGTGGAAAGTACACATGACAACTGGTTTACAGGTTCCAAATGAGAAACCATCACAGACCGTGTGGGTGGGGGCAGTGGGTTCAGAGCGTACCAGAGAGGGAAGAGGAAAAAAAAAAGGAGCTGGATTGGCACCCTGTGACAGTGATAAATTTCACCAATCGTCCAGCGTGAAGATCTGTCCAATCTTTGCGGTGGCTCACAGCGGGGTAGGACCCCATCACTCTCCCATTATTTGACAACAAAACATCCGTGGAGAGCAGTGAGCCGGGTTCAGTTAGCTACAATACACTCCCTGCATACACAAATCCCCAGCGAAGGGGATTATAAAGTGGCTCTGTAGCCAGCCATTAAAGGGGCAGACCAATAAAATGCAGCCGCAACCACCTATCCACACTCTCGCTGGCCGAGGGCTTTCGAGAGAACAAAACAAAGCCATCCGTCAATAGCCTTTAATTTTGAATAGACGGCAAAGTAAAATGCAATGTCTATTATAGCCTTCATTTTCCTGCAGACCCTTGAAATTGATTCAATGGCTTTATTTGGCACTGGCAGGTTGGCTACAGTTGGCCAACATATATGACTGCATGAAATCAGAACAAGCGCTCAATACAAAAACAACTGGACTTTATTTGTTACAGAAAACGTTTCACCTTCTATCTAAAGGGCCACCGATATGAATTTTAAAGAGAGAAAGGAAAGATAGAAAGTAAGACGGCAAAACACAACAATTATCCACAAAAAGAGCACAAGGCAAACACACCCAACCTCCGTCCGCAATCCCAACCTCCGTCCGCAATCCTGCAAAGCACATGACAGAACACAGCAACAAAATACACATGCATAAAGACTAATAATATTCATGATCTTGCAGTAGATTTCCATAAATAAACATACCCATACCTACAAATATATGTACTGTACATATACATTCATATCACATATCCATCTACATATCTGCATATGATATCTACATATACATCCCTGCATCCATTTGTGTGTGGCTGTGAACATGCATAAGTGAATAAGGTTCCTCCAATAGAACATTCAGTAGCGACCGTGAAGCATCAGAGATCCGCCCCCCCAAGGCCCGAGGCAGACGAAGGGGCGATCAAAGCCCAAGACCCCAAGAAGGACCCCGAGCCCAGAGTCCCCAGGGCCACCCGAACAGGACGAGCCACTCACCCTCTCCCCAGATCTGACCAAGGGGGAGAACCGGACGAGCTCCACCAGCGACTACACACAAGCCGTTTACGCATTGGCCAGCCCTCAATGGCCCGGGGCTCCCCTGGGTGGCTCTGGGCCACCCGCGTTCATTACGCATTTGCCGCAAAGCCGCCTTGAAGTGGGTGGGCAGTTCTCTGGAAGTGGGTGGGGTGGTCTCTTCACGTGGGTGGAGTGTTCGTGTTTTAAGAGAGGAGACTCGGCAAAAAAAAAATTGTTAGCTGGATATATATATATTAGTGTTTCTGCGTTTAATTTTTGTTAATAACTGATCACAAATCAGCTTATGTTACAACGTAAATAACACGAAGCGCACACCCATTTCCGCCTTTCAGCGCGACCTGAATGTCATTAAACAGCATTAAACAATAACTAATATTGTCTAACTGTTGCGCGCAGCCAGGGTTTTAAAATATAACGAATAATCTCTAACTTTTACGTGCAGCTAAAATGTCAGGAGGAGTGATTGCTATATGGGCAAGTTGGACACCTGAAAATTCAGTCTGTTCGGATAGCTCAACGAGTTAATGCGTTATCGTTTTGACCGGGAGAAGTGGGTTCGCTTCCAGCCTGGGACAAAGTTATTTTACTTTTTTTTTCTTTATTCACATTTTCTTTTAAATAAAAAGGAGTTTGTTTGGTTAACAAACTCCTTTTTATTTAAAAGAAAATGTGAATAAAGAGAAAAAAAAAGTAAAATAACTTTGTCCCAGGCTGGAAGCGAACCCACTTCTCCCGGTCAAAACGATAACGCATTAACTCGTTGAGCTATCCGAACGGACTGAATTTTCAGGTGTCCAACTTGCCCATATAGCAATCACTCCTCCTGACATTTTAGCTGCACGTAAAAGTTAGAGATTATTCGTTATATTTTAAAACCCTGGCTGCGCGCAACAGTTAGACAATATTAGTTATTGTTTAATGCTGTTTAATGACATTCAGGTCGCGCTGAAAGGCGGAAATGGGTGTGCGCTTCGTGTTATTTACGTTGTAACATAAGCTGATTTGTGATCAGTTATTAACAAAAATTTAACTCAGAAACACTAATTCAGCTAACAATTGTTTTAGGGGTTTCTCGTTTCTGTAGTTAAATTTGAATGAAATTCAACCCTCGCGCTGAGGTTGTTTGAATGAGTCCCGCCCCTGCTGCAAACAACGAATCAAATGAGAGCTGAAACTGGCTCTGTCGGGCTCGGCCCGATAAGAACCACGGTGAAGATGGTTCCAGAACAAGGGTGGATCCCGGGCGGAAAAGGTAAATGCGAAGACGCCGAACCCGGGTTAGAAGCTGGGAGAGCCGGGGAGGGCCGGCCAATGCGTAAACGGCTACAATGACCCCCGGGAGGCCAACAGCGACAAACCCGCAGGCCCCCGCCGGAGCCCGCTGCAAGAGCCCGCTGCACTGACGTAGCCCCAGGCCCGGTCACCGAGGCCCGGGCACCAGGGACGCCCAGCCCTCAGGCCCAGACCCGATAGGACCAGAGGACCCGAGCCCCACCAGGCAGCCACCAGGCCAAGCCGACACACGCCCAAGCGCCCAACCCCTGAAAGTGACAACAAGGGCCCCCACACGCCCGACAACAAGGGCCCCCATCACGCCCGCAGGCAAAAGGACACCCACCCGGGGGCCACGTGGTAGGAGCACAACACCAAGTAGCCTCAGATGTAACAGAGAGGGGGCAGTCCAAATCCCAGCCTGACTCTAATTCACAGAAGCAGCTACTCTGTTCTCAACATGTGTGAACTGTCTGGTCATGTCATGTACATTCTGGTCCTCAAATGAGTGACCCTTGTGTGAATGTGCACATTTTGGACAGAGAGCACA
>JBBPBX010011559.1:18050-30023 GCA_038048925.1 Garcialebias charrua | reverse complement strand
ATTTTAAAGCTGGGGTATGTAAGATTGTAATGTAGTCTGTAACTTTTCAAACAATATATATTTTAACATATTTCTTCACTCTGTCACTAGATTGATGTTAGAGAGGTAATCTCTGAAAAAACTAAAAAAAAATATTGTCCCCTTGCTTCTCCAGGTGGTAAATAAGCATTTCTAAAAAGAAAAAGTGACCCGCCATTTTCCAGCCAATAAAAACAAAGTTTGTAACCAGCCAATAAAAACCGAGCTTGAATTTGAATCAGCCAATAAAAACAGAGCTTGAATTCAAATTTCAACAGACCACAAGGGGGCAGAGCCATATATGGCTCTGAGGGGGAGGGATCAGAATGCTTTGCTTGTTGAAATTTTTTCTAAGTGCTGCTGTTCTACAGAAACTGCAGACTGAACCTTTAAATCTGATTCCCAGACAGTTCACACCTGTTGAGAACAGAGTAGCTGCTTCTGTGAATTAGGGCCAGTTTACACGGCGCGTATTTTGAGTGTAACCGCTACTTTCTCTTTGCGACTTTGCTTATCGCCTACACAACGCTGCTGGCCCCCCTCTTTGACTCCGATACTTTTCTGACCCTGCTCTCAAAGTGGAAGTTTTTCGCTGACCCCCCGTTGATAATGTAAACATCTCCCACGGAGCTTTTGTTTGAACACATGCACGCAGCACGCACGCGCAGACAGCCGGCATTTTAACAATGGCGGTGGACTGGACAGTGGACACACGCACCACTTTCTGAACTATAGCTGATGGAATATATTTTGATTCTCATATTTAATTATTCTACACCTTACCTGCATCTGTGTTGGAAGAGAGCCAGCTGCCTGGATCCAGTTGTCTGTTAACGAGGCAGTCGGACATTTCACGTGTCACGCTGCACTATAACATACTAAATGTGCTATATATTAACAGTTTAACAATAATAAACAGTATTTATGTTAGCGTGGGAGATATTTACATTTATCTGAGCTAAATGAAGCTATCTGGACTCGTTACGTCATGCCTAACATGCTGCTGAAAATGAAGACACCAGGTTGATTTTTAATTTATTTATTTATTCAACACCACAAACTCATGTCACAAACACTGAGAATTAAATTGAACACTTTTAAAAACACGTTAACCGAACTTTAATGAACTGGACTCTGTTGTTTTCATCCTGGTGGAAACTGGACCCAGATCCGAACCGCCGGTCCGCTTCGTGGAACAGCTTCGACCTCGCAGGAAAAAAATAAAAATAAAACCTCAGTTGGTTGTTCTGTGATCGAACTAAACACAAGGAAACATTATTAAGAACATTGTTTACCTTGTAGCGCTGCTGGAAATCAGCTGATTCTCACGGACTCAGACATGTTGACGCGGTTCCGGTCCAGTCAGCAACTGGTGGGCAGCTTGTTAGATGAAGCGGTCCCACTTGGTGTCAAATCTGTTGACTCTTGTCCAAATTCCAGCTTTAACTTGTTGTTAACTTGTTGACAACAACTTGTAGTAGCTGAACTTTTAGCCAGAGAGGAAAACAGGCTGCCTCGTCTGCTCTGTTTACCCCAGGCAGCACGCGTGCGCAGTAGTGAAGGTTCCAAAAATCACAGCGCCATCTAATGGCCCAGCATGGTAACTACAGTAAAGTCATGAGGACGGGGGGTGGGGGGAGAGAGTCGTATCCACAGAATTCGCCCATGTCAACGCAAAACTTTCAACCTAATTAACATACCCAAAAGTTCCGTTTCCCCCACACAGTGTCCGTGTAAACAGGGCCTTAGAGTAATGCCGGGTTTCCACCAAACGCTTTTCGCGCCTCCGAAGCAGCCACTATACATTGAAAGTCTATGTGGCCGCGCATCTTGGAGCAACGGGGCGTGACGCGGCACGTCTTCAGCATTTCAAGCAGCGCAGCAACGCCCGGCAGTCCCTTTCCACGCACGCGCGCGTCCGCAGCAGCCGAGTCAGCGAGCAGCAGAAGCAAGAATATTCTTGCTTCTGCTGCTCGCTGCGTCGCAGCAACCAATCGGGAGAGACTCTGCTATGTGATGACGCAACGACGACGGGAATTTTTGTGGACTTTTTAAACTTACCCTGTCTAGCCTCCGTGGTGAAAACAGCCTCCGGTAGGTAGCCTGGCATTTTTAAAGTTGCTGCTGTCCACTCGAGCGTACAATCACCCCAAACATAAAAAAAAGTTTTAATCTCAACAAAGACTTTTGGAGCTGCAGTTCGGCTCGTAGAAAACCCACTCAAGTAGTAACGAGGCTCACGTGAAGCTGATTTTATCTGCTCGGTGCACAGAAAAACAACACATATCTGACCGGGAATGGAGCCAGACGCTCCTCCCACTGCTCGTCTGCAGACATGTTTGGTGGAAACAGACATCTGTTGACAAGCAGCAAACACGGTGCGTTGGGAGCATTTTGATGCGTTTGGTGGAAAACCGGCATAACAAATACCTCAACAAACCCCCTACTGTTAAAGACAGTGTAAAGTGAAATTAAATGTGTGTTTTTAGTTTGTCACATGGCATAAATATGTGTTATTAATCACCCATATAAATCTGACTGATTAAAAACATTGTTTACCTTATAAAATTAAGTCTCAAAAATCATGAAAAAACATGATTTTGCCTTGCCCTGGAACGCTGGGGGCGTGTCAGTGCGTGGGCGTGGTTTCAGCGCAGCTGCGCTCGTGTCCTGCCCCTGCCCTGAGCTGACTGTGTGGAGAGGCAGACAGCAGAGCCAGTAAACCTGCTCTGTTTTTATCTGAGTTCTGTCTGTAACAGCAGCTACTTTTTCCAAGAGTTACGCTGTTTTTGTAAATAGTTTTCTTGTGTGTTTTTAATCTGGAATGAATAAAAAAAAAAAAAAAGAGTTGTACCATGCGGGAATTGAACCCGTGGAGTTTGGGACGGAAGGCAAGCGCTTTATCCATTGACCTATCCAGGCACTACAGATACTCGGTATAAAACCACGCGGTATAAAAACATGTTATGATTTGTACGGGTGCCCTGACCATTGCGACATCCAGGGAAGATGCACGAACGAGGCATAATTGATTAGCTAGCTAACAATGAACAAAATATCTATGCTATTGCTATCTGATGCTATCTGCGATTCGCGAGTGAACGGCTCCACCGAGGTGAATTTATACGGCTGGAGCTGCAGGGGGTGGGGCTATACTAATGAGGACCGCGTGACGAAACGCGGTCCCGTTTAAACCACGCCTAAAAAATCCTGAAAAAGACATATCTTTATACACAGTTTCATCTATAACTCCAAAATTAATTGAGCTACAATTTTGAGACTTTTTACTCATTTACAACATTACAATTATGACATTTATAATGTTTATTTAAGAAAATATTGAAATTCACTTTACACGGTCTTTAAGGTGTGATGTGTTGATTCGTCAATTTACATAGGATGGGTATGTTATCTCAGGTATTTGTGGGCGTTATCTCAGCTTCCAATTTACATAGGTTGATGTGTGGCATGTCAGCCTGTATATAACTTCACTGTCACACAGGTTGCTCCTTTGAATTGAAAAAGCCCTTTGGATAGAGGGTGAAACGTTTTCTGTAACTAATAAAGTCCAGTTGTTTCTGTATTGAGCGCTTGTTCTGATTTTATCATGTCCTGGATGACTGATCATCTTCACCAGCATATGACTGCATGCATCTCACCTCAGGTGACACTACAAACAGCAGTGTAACACCCACCTCCCTTTTTTCCCCTGATACCATGCATCTTGGTCCATATGCGTCTATCACGGCCATGTGGTGCTCCTCCGTTGGCAGCTACAAGCTCGCCGTTTACACCGAAAATGTTATTTTGATTTCACTGACACCGAGATAATGTTTCATAATACACAGTCAGTCACGAATTAGCCCATCTGTCTGTTTGAGCTTCCCGGTGCTTATGGAGTCTGTGTGTGTTTGTTTGTGTGTGTGTGTGTGTTTGACCGTGGTGGCTCAGCCCTCTCCCCACCAGGATTCTCTGACGGCTGTCAGCTCATTGAGTGACTCCTCCACAGATTGTATTTGAGCCAAAAATCCTGATCCCTCTTCTTGCTGCTCCTGTCGCGCTTTGCTTTCTCACTCCTCCCCGGCTTGTCGACATGCATATGCTGACACACTCTCACGTGTACAGTGTATGCACACACTCCCACACGCGGAGGGGATATGTTGTTGCAGCTTGTGGTGTTGGGCTGGTGATGGTGCGAGACTGGAAGTGCCTCTGAGCTGTGTTTGCTTCACCCAAATGCAACAATATCAAGTGCACAGAGGAGGAAATCAGCCCCGCTGTATGAGGTTCCATTTGTTTCAAAAATAAGTAGAAGTCATATGTGTCTTTGGTAGATATCATTGGTCTATGTTGCATGTAGATGTTGCATATGCTGCGTGCGTATGTGTTTGTTGCATATGTCTATGTTGCATATGTCTATGTTGCATATGTCTATGTTGCATATGTCTATGTTGCATATGTCTATGTTGCATATGCGTTTGCTGCACATGTGGTTCATGTCGTTGTTCAGTGTTGCCAGATAGAGTCCAGGTTTTCCAGCCCAAAAATCTGTTAAAAACCGTCCAAAACCGTATATTGTTATATTTACTGTTTTAATATGAACTCACATTAGCCACGTTAATTTAACACTATGTGGCAAAATGCAACAGCATGGTGCGCAATAATCCAAGCAGGGAATAAATAAAAATATCAATAAAAGTTAAATGAGGTCCTCTCTCTGGATGGGTTAAAAATTGTAGAAACGTTTCCTCTTTTATCCAACAGACTTTTTTTTCTTTTTTTAACTTCTGTATTTACAAAAAATAAATAATAATGATCTATCTATCTATCTATCTATCTATCTATCTATCTATCTATCTATCTATCTATCTATCTATCTATCTATCTATCTATCTATCTATCTATCTATCTATCTATCTATCTATCTATCTATCTATCTATCTATCTATCTATCTATCTATCTATCTATCTATCTATCTATCTATCTATCTATCTATCTATCTATCTATCTATCTATCTATCTATCTATCTATCTATCTATCTATCTATCTATCTATCTATCTATCTATCTATCTATCTATCTATCTATCTATCTATCTATCTATCTATCTATCTATCATATACAGGTAACCCCCGACCTACGACCCCATCGACCTGCGAACCACGGGACTTACGAACATATCATATTTAATAAAAATATGAATTAAAAAAAAAAAAAAAAATTTTTTTTTTTTTTTTTTTTTTTTGTGTTTAAATGTTCTTAATTTCATGTGTACATCACTTTGTTGCAGCTCTGGTTGTTTTAAAGGCTTTATAAATAATAATTATGATAAAAAAGATCATTTCTGATCATTTTTGAGCAATTTTTGAGCAATTTTGGGAAACAGGAAGTAGGTCTTCAGTTTACACGGTCACAAATTAATGTAGAACACCGGACGCTATTTAAGGTTCAGTCACTGGGGTCTCCGGTCACAAATTAATGTAGAACACCGGCGGACGCCATCTTAGGTTAGCTGCCGAGAGCTGGACGAAGACTGGTGACCAGGATGGCTTCATATGGATTAATTACTAGCTGGAAACGTCTCTGTGAACTTTGTGGATGTCTCAAGTAGCAGCGGATTTATCGCCGATCGTGCCAGGCCGCCGTGCGAACACCTCCGGCCGGCCTGGCTACACCTCCGGCCTGGCTAGCTCCAGAGCTAACACTGGAGCTAACACGGGAGCCGGCCTTTTGAACACTGGTGACCAGGATCGCATCATGTGGATTAATTACTAGCTGGAATAGCTCTGTGGACGTCTCAGGCTGGAGCAGCGGCTGGAGCAGCAGAAGCTGCAGATTGATCGCGCCGCCGCTCCAACACTAGCTCATGGCTTGGCTAGCAGAAGCTAGCCAGCTAGCTAACACAGGCCTGGAGCAGCTGCGGTGGCGCGCTGCTCGGCCCGACAACAATCAACGCATGGCAACCTAAGATGTCGGCTTTGACCATCTCAAAGTAAGAAAATATATTTTTATTTATTCTGTAAATGTGAATAGCAATGTTTAACATTACAGTACACTACTTTACATGCTTAAATGTGTGCGCGCGCTCCGTTAGCATGATAAATAAAGGTTGAATGAATGAATGAATGAATAATTTTTTTTTTTAAATATAATTTTCACCCCCTACCTACGAACGGATCGAGCTGCGAACCGTTCTCAGGTCCCGATCTCGTTCGTAACACGGGGGTTCCTATATATATATATATATATATATATATATATATATATATATATATATATATATATATATATATATATATATATATATATATATNTGTGCTGAAGGACTGTGCAGGGGAACTCGCAGCGGTCTTCACGGACATCTTTAACATCTCACTAAGCCAGGCCATCGTCCCCACCTGTTTCAAAGCCACCACCATCATCCCTGTCCCAAAGAAGGCAACGCCCGCATGCCTCAATGACTATCGCCCAGTAGCACTCACCCCCATCCTGATGAAGTGCTTTGAACGGCTAGTCATGAAAAGCATCACATCTGTCCTCCCTGCCTCCCTGGATCCCTTCCAATTTGCATACCGACCTAATCGCTCAACCGACGATGCCATCTCCTCTGCCCTCCACACAGCTCTCACACATCTGGACACGAAGGACTCTTATGTTAGAATGCTGTTCATCGACTTCAGCTCGGCATTCAACACCATCATCCCCCAACAGCTCATCCATAAACTGGACAGTCTGGGGCTGAACACCTCAATGTGTAACTGGCTGCTAGACTTCCTGACCGGGAGACCACAGACAGTACGGATCGGGAGTAACACATCTAGCACCATCACATTGAACACAGGGGCCCCACAAGGATGTGTGCTGAGCCCCCTTCTATTCACCCTGCTAACACACGACTGCACACCATCGTACAGCTCCAACCACTTCATCAAGTTTGCGGACGACACAACAGTGGTAGGTCTCATCAGCAACAACGATGAGACGGACTACAGGAACGAGGTGAGCCGCTTGGCCTTGTGGTGCGGACACAACAATCTCACTCTCAACGTGGAGAAGACAAAGGAGATTGTCGTGGACTTCAGGAAGAGGGATGCACAACATGCCCCTCTGACCATCAACAGCACCGCAGTGGAGAGAGTGGACAGCACCAAGTTCCTGGGAGTGCACGTCTCAAAGGACCTGTCCTGGAGCAGGAACACTGCAGCACTGGCGAAGAAGGCTCACCAGCGCCTCTACTTTCTCCGCAAGCTGAAAAGGGCTGGAGCTTCAACCTCCATCATGTGCACCTTCTACAGAGGTGCCATAGAAAGTGTCCTGACCAGCTGCATCACTGTGTGGTTTGGTGCATGCACTGCATCCTGCCGCAAGAGCCTCCAGCGCATCGTGAAAGCAGCTGAGAAGATCGTCGGCACCTCCTTGCCCTCACTGCAGGACTTACACAGCAAACGCCTCACTCGGAAAGCCCACCGCATGGCAGGTGATCCCACACACCCACTACACAGCCGCTTTAGACTGCTGCCATCAGGGAGGAGACTGAGGAGTCTCCAGGCTCGTACCAGCAGACTGAGAGACAGCTCTGTTCATCAGGCAGTCAGAATGCTAAACACTCTGCCTGCTCTGCCTCCCCTCCCATTTGAACTGCCTTAACACAAAAAACTTTCTCACACATTACCACTCAACACAAAGTTTTTAACACTGGACTCTGTGTCATCAAACGGGTTATTCACTAAACTCTCGGTCATGTGTTCATTCAGTTTGCACTACTTCTCATATTTGCACTAATGTTTGTATTACATTACTGCCTATAGTCATACTACTGTTTACATTCACTGTTTACATTTATTAATACTGTTTACATTTATTACTACTGCTTTACATTTATTACTACTGTTTACATTTACACTACTTTTATCTACACTACTGCAGATACATATACAGCATTCTCTGACTAGCCTTATCTAAGGATGCCAAATGTGCCTTATGTGCCTCACTGCATATGCCACTTTGCCTCTATACCAACATCAACTACCTCATACATATACTGTGTACATTAACTTATATGCTGCTGTGCCACTCTTTGCAAATGTCAATGCTAGAAACTTCAGTTTATTTTATAGATTTACGTTTTTATACTTTTCATACTACTATGCAAAAACTCAGGACAGTATTACACTTTTATTATTTCATTTTATGCTTATGTTCATTGGGTGTTTGGTGTTTTAGGGGTGTTTGGTGTTTCAGTGTTGGTGTAAATTTTCATACTTTTATACTATTATGAAAAAACTCAGGACAGTGTTACACTTTTTTTACTATTTTATGCTTATGTTTATTAAATGTTTTAGTGTTTAGTGTTTAGATGGTTACTGTTGCACCGAGGGACTGAGAGAAACGCAATTTCGGTCCTGTGTATGTCCTGTACATATTGCAGTTCTGACAATAAAGTTGACTTTGACTTTTTTTTTTTTTTGACTTTGAAGCTCCGTCCAGAGAGGGTCTTTCTGTGTTTTTCCGCTGATTCGAGAGGGTCCTCGCTGCAGCTTGCAGATGACGGCGGTGTCAGTCCCGGAAGTTGTGCTATTGCATTCCGGAAATGAAGGGGGCGCTGTTTTCATGATCGCTGCAGTCTGCAGACGGCTGTGTCAGTCCCGGAAGTGGTGCTATTGCATTCCGGAAATGAAGGGGGCGCTGTTTTCATGATCGCTGTAGCCTGGTACTTTTACTTCTTAAAACTTTTTTCATTTATATTGCTGTCCCCTACGGTTCAACATAACGGTATGTGAAACTACACTTACACTATAATTTATTTATTTATTCTATTTATTTATTTACATTCTTAACAGTTTTATAGTGGGTTTTTTTTATCATTAAATGTTAATCTTTTTTTTTGTATTATATGTTTTTGTACACCAACATTTCTGGAAAGTCTTTTTTATTTTATTTTAAATAAACCACAAGCTGCCATCATAGGTGGGTGTAGTACCCTCTACTTCAATATATTTTTAGTATATAAGTCAACAAACTAATGTTAGAAGAAACCTAACATAAACAACATTTATCTGCGTGTCATGTTTATTTATGGGTTAAAATAGGTTCTTCATTCAGTAAAGTTACTCGCATTAGGTTGCATATCAACAAAATCTACTAAAAAAAGTATTAACATATGGCAAAATAGTATATATATATATATATATATATATATATATATATATATATATATATATATATATATATATATATATATATATATATATATATATATATATGTGTGTCAAAAGTTACAGAGTAAATGGGGAAATCTAATTAATTAGTTAATACTTCCCTTTGGTTGTTTGAGCAATATTACTTTCACAATTTTAATTAACTGTTTGCTGTATAAATTTATTACCTGGAAGCCATTGTGACTCATAAAATTACTTGTTGAATCGTGCAAAACTGGAAGAATAATGTTAAAGAACATAAAGTGATTCATTTCAGACATGCCTTTTTTTAAACAAATCATTTGTATATTTCCTGATGTGTTATTACATTTTTGTTGTATGTTTGTAGCTATTACATTACACTGTGTCCTTGCTCTATTTTGAGTGGGAATGAACCATTTCTTGTTTAAACATATCTGTAGTTTATATAGATGTTATTTTAAATTTTATTCATTTCTTTTTGTTACTGCAGAATTCCATATCTTCAGATGTGGCCTACCCTGTACAGACACACTTTCATTGCCCATACTGTTTGCTAACCATTGACAGAAGGGACAGGTTTCTGAATCATTTGGTGAAACACACTATGACTGTCAACATGGTGTCCAGCTGGGCATCAGCAGAGACTCCTGTCCATCCACCAGATGCCAACTTGCAGGGAACACAGCCACCTGTCCATCCAGCAACCACCAACTTGCAGGGAACACAGCCACCTGTCCATCCAGCAACCACCAACTTGCAGGGAACACATGTTCAGTTACAAACATACAATAAATACAAAAATTAAAGGTATGCTCAGCGACGGTGGAGACCGAGTGGAGGTGATGGAAAACTCAGGTGAGGAGCAGTTGTTCACATCAAGCCGGACTTTATGAAGGGTAATTAGAGGAGACCGACACCAGAGGCGCATGATGAGCTGATTGGCTGAACTGAAGACTGTTACAATTTACACACAGGCTTAATTTATGTATCCGGTGACTATTTAAAAATGTTTTCATATAGAATCAAATTTATTCATCCACAGTGAACCATTCTTGCAACGTCTACTGCTGGGATCCGACTGCTGAAGATCATTTCTTGACAAACGTTCTAAAAACTACTTTCTCTCTCTGAGTGTTAATTAATCCCTTTGGGTTTTGAAACAATTGGATATTTGAGTGCAGTTTATGAAGTTTCCAATGACACATTATGGTAAACAACAATAATATTTGGGCTCACCTGCAACCAAGCATATTATAGTTTTTGGAATGCAGCCCTGGCAAACCCACTACAGTATAGGGATAAGCGTGTGTGTATGATAATTAATGGATGGATAAATGTGTTCCTATGTATTTGTCTTTAAAATATTAATTTCCATTAAAAAAATTGTAACAGGGATAAGTGTGCATGTATGATAATTAATGGATGGATAGTGTTCCTAGTGTACATTTGTACATTATTTTATCAACTGAAGTTATTAAAATATATATATGAAATAGCGTAATGTGTATTGTATTAGTTAGAAAATTAGAAAGAGTTAGTCATTTTGTACTGTTGGTTGAAGATTATTATTGTTTAATCTGACTGTTGGAAAAAAGGGGCAGATATAATAAGATTTATTCTTCTTTCTGCTACCTTTCTTTTTTTTTATATTATATATTTTGTACATTATCATTTATGGGATTGTCTTGTATTTGTAAAAAAAATGAACAAATTTAATAAACATAAACATTTGTCTTTAAAATATTAATTTCCATTAAAAAAATGGTAATAGCACCACTAGCGCCTTTAAAATATTAACTTCCATTATTTTTTTTTAGAATAGCGCCACTAGTGCCTTTAAAATATTAATTTCCATTCATTTTGTTGTTGCGTGTTTTAATAGCGCCACTAGTGCCCCTTAATAGCGCCACTAGCGCCCCCTTCATTTCCGGAGTGCAATAACCACTTCCGGGACTGACACCGCCGTCATCTGCAAGCTGCAGCGAGGTGTACTTGGCTGATTCTGCCGTCAAAACCGGAAGGAACTCGGAACTCGGCTTTCAAAATAAAATCTTTCAATATATATACCTGTACAGTATATATATATTTTTTTATTTTTTTTAAATTAAATTTATTCTTTTTACATCAATAAAAAACAACGTTTAAACATACAGTGTACAATATAAAAGACATAAAATGAAAGGAGGCAGAGAGAAGAAATAATCTTATAGTATCTGCCCCCTTTTTTTTTTCAAAAAACAAAAAACAAACAAAAGCAAACTCAATCCAAACAATTAACTAATGCAATGTTTTTCTAGTAATTTGCTGGTGAAGATTCTCAGTCGTCCAGGACATGATTGTATTGAACGCCTTTCTAGTAATTGAACAAAAAACTTCATTTTTTGACTAAATAATTACTGATAGAATCGATTTAACTAAAGATTTTCGTTTTTTCTTTTTTTTTTATTTAATCATTTTTTTAAATACAAGCATAGACTTAGCATATTTAACATCGTTTTCTAAATTGTTCCATAAATCAATTCCCTGTATCGAAACAGTCCGACCTTTCAAACTGGTCCTATACTGAGGTTTTGCAAAAATCTCAGTTCCCTTAAGACTATAACAAGACCTTCTTTTGACAAAAAACTTTTGAACGTTTGGTGGCAGTAAGTTGTGTTGAGCTTTATACATAACTAATGAAATATTATAATCCACCAAATCATAAAATTTCAATAACTTAAGTTGGTTAAATAATGTATTAGATGGATGACAATAAGGTTTTCCTAAATATATATA